>JBBDHG010000003.1:9312500-9387500 GCA_037951165.1 Lophius americanus
CATATTGCTATTTGGTAGCATAAAGGCCTAAGCCCATTGTTCATTGTTGGTTCATATATCACAAGTAGCACTAATGCAGATAGAGCACAGCCCGTGTGGTGAAGTTCTTGCGGTTGACATTAACCATTAAAGGTGTACTTGTTTCTCTGCTCCACTCATACTTGACCTTAACATGTGTGTTTTATCTTTTCATGTCAGTTTATTGGAGGAATACTCAATTGCCGTTTAATCTACAGATGAATACTCTCTGGAGGAAAATTTTACATTTGGTCTTTTGTTATTTAGTGTGTACGCTCACACTTTTCTCCAACCTTTTTTTGTGATACACAGGTAGAGCTCTTGCGATTTTATTCATGAGCAACTGTTAAGTATTTTTTGTTTAATTTGTATGATTATTTATTATTTCATGAGTCAATCTATTTTTATTTGTATTTTTTATTTTACATTTGATCTTTAATTATTTAGTGTGTATGCGCACGGACATACAGATATATTTATATTTATGTATATATTTAAAAAAAAATCTATGTATGTATATAGGAATATATAGGACCTATATATATTTTTTTTTTTAATTAATCTATTTATTTGTAATTCATTTATATTTAAGTTTTCAGTTTGTAGAGAAATGCGCAGCATATAGCAAAATAATCATAAACTAATATCTTTGGCAAAACCCAATGAGTATCAGTGAGTGTAGTACTGCACTTTTAAACATTTTTTTAGGTTAGTTGGAAAAAGTAGTAGAAGAATACTCAGGGATGTGTACTATATGTTTTATATGACATATTTGTAGCCGCAAAAATACACAAAAAATACACATATAGCTTCATGGTATGTAAAGTTAAATTAAAGATCATGACAGTTCAAGTGTTAGCTGGCATGTCACACTTATCATACAGGAAATGTGGGTGGTCACTAGATGACAGGTAGGAATTCATTTTAAAAACATGCAATTATTTAGAGAAAATGTTGAATGATGAAAAGAAAAAAAATGGTGACACGTCCATTTTTTTGTGGATTTTACAGACATGGCAGCGATATTAGCATTGGTCATTAGTGGCAGACATATCCGCAGAGTGTGGAATACAGAGGCTCATAAGCAGACCCTATTTGGTTACCTGTGTGACAGGCTTGTTCAGGACACCAGAAACAGCTGTCCTAGCCTGTGTGAGCCAAAATAATTAGGCCTGTCATCTCGATGCTCTGATTTCCCCTTCAGCTCGCTCCACAAAATGCTAATATTTTGCTTTCATTGTCACATTCACCTTGACACGGGTATTGCCTTGGCGCATAACGGGATGAGATGACTCTAAATTTGCATTGTTCGTTCTAATAAATTTGCTTTCTCTGTACCTCGTGGCAGGACCCATCAGATAAAGTCTCCCGGAGTGTCATCAATCATGGCCCGGGCTGACAGACGGCTTTTGCCTTCATTTGTTACATAGAGGAACATGCTTAATTATTTGTACTGTAATTAGTTGGGAAAATGTCAGGAAATGTCAACTCTCTGTTCGCTGTGGAAGGGCTCTGCTTGAAAGCCACAATGACTGAAGTGTCATTAATGCCACGTAACAAGAAGAGGATCAGCTGGGGGAGGAGAGAGGGGAGGGTGTGTGCGTGTGTGTGTGTGTGTGTGTGTGTGTGTGTGTGTGTGGTGGTTGGGGGGGTTCTTCTTAGAGTGTAATCATGGAGAGAGTTAGAGGGAGACGCAAATCAGCTGTGTTAGCTAGCACGATGGGCATCTTATTAGCCGAGCAGCCAGCCAGCTGCATTTTTCAACCGCATCTTGTTTCCCTCCGCTCCTTTCGCATTGGCACAAAATAAAGGCAGCAAGTGGGGAAAAGAAATGAAGTCAAGTAAACAATTCAGGCTTCCCACTCGCTGTCAAACTGGCCATACTTTGCCACGTTATATTGCCTGTCACAAACAGGCACAATGCCAAGTGCAAAAACAATGGAGAGGCTTGTTGCTCCAGCATGCTTTTCTAAACCAGAAGTCCCCCAATGCAATTAATAGCAAGTCAAAATGTGCTCATAGAAATGTTAATAGTTCCACACTTAACAGGGTCATTATCTATCAATAGTTGTTTTTTTTGCTTTGTTTTTAACCTTGAAGCCAAGATCACTATTAATTCCTTTAATATCCAAAATATTTTTTATTTCTCCAAAATTAGAGCGAATAAGTAAATAAATAAGCCTCAGAGCATATTATAACATTGGTTTTGAATGCATTATCCCCTTCTGCTATCTATAGAATACATATTTTGGTGCCTTTTTGACAATTGGCTAAGGTGTATGGACAGGCCACTTGTACAGTTATCTAAAAGGTAAGGTAATTTACACTTGTTTGAAAATGAGGGGAGGAGAAGGAGACAAAAATGGAAACTAGGAATCCCACAAGGGGCATCTTTTGTTTTGGAGGAAAATATGTAGTATTATGAGGTCTCATGGGGGTTTCAGTGGCCATTCGTCTTTTCAAGCCCTCGCTGTGGGAGTGTGGCAGAGCAAGGCTCAGCCCGCTACCTTGCCCACCGACAAGCACTGATGGTCATCCAAGAACCTCCTTAATTAGCCTGCAATCTGGCAACGACCTGTGTTCCTGAGATGTGGCAGCCCTGTTTAAATATGATGCCAGATGCAGTCCCACCTTCAGCATGTCATCTCATTGTCCTAGGAAGCCAGGGGGAGAGAGAGAAGAGGAGAGAACGTGCACAACATCCCACAACGCAGCATGTGTTGTGGGATACTGTGCTTATTGTGTTCTGCCTATTCCCCTTTTCCTCGTTTGTATTCTGCTCTGTCTGTCAGTTATTCCAGCACACCCTACTGCGAGGCATTTCCCCAAACCTGAGGTGACCCCGACCTTGAAAAGTGACGCAATTAAGGTGCAAGTGTTCATCTTAAAGTTTTGCCACGCACTGAAAGGGCGGTGTTGGGATTTGAAAGGCTGCAGACACGTCTGCATATGCATACAAACAAACCCACACAGCACCACTTTGCAACACGCCCAAGCATGCGTGTGCGTTTGGATCTAATTGTGTTTTACTATTTCATCTGTGAAGAGCCGGTGTGTCTATAAAATAACTTGACAAGCTGAGGATCATAAACGTTAAGTGTGTGCGTGCTTGCAGTTTATCCGCCGCCATTAATAGATCCCGACCCTGTAGTTTAAGCACATTTTACACCTCACACCACTTCAGAAGATGACGCCACGCAGATCTGGATTCTAAAACTGGAAATCCTTATTCAGAAAACCCATTTAATCCAACTGAGTTGGGCCTCCTCTGATACGGACACATTGTAAAAGAAGATATTAGACTAATCTGTGATTCAATATGTAGAGCAAGGGGAGGCATTATCTAAAATGGTGTAAATATATCCCAGAGCTGTCTAAGATTCCCCTCTTATAATAGTTTTATTTCAGAACATATAAATACTGGATATGCTCTAACTCTCTAACAGCATCCTCTGTCCAGCTTGTTTGCTCATGTGCTTCCTCGGGGGCTTAATGCCATCACAACACACAACTTGGTGTACTATGAACACAAAGTTGTGGATAAGCCGAGAGGAATGAGGACTTTTCACCAAGCAGTCAGTGCAGCCCTTTATTACAGCCTTTCCTGGGATGCAGTGGCATCGCTGACGTCTACTCACCCTGCAGACAGCATTTACAGATCCTTACTAATCTTTTCTCTAGCACATTAAGTGATGATGCAATCGTAAGGCAAAAAATCAAGTCGTTTCTGGATAATTAATTGGCTATTTTGGGTTTTGAAGTATTCATTTCTATTCTTACAGATGGAAAATATGAATAAAATATAATGGAAAAAACATATATGACATTTTTGATTTCATTTCAAATAATCTTATAGTATAATATCCACATTATTTACACCTTATTTCACATATATACTCCATGATTCACAGATTAACCTTATAAATTCTGACGATAAATCAGGTTTAAAGCAAAGCTCGATTATTGAAACTTTGTATATTTGTTACAGCCTGTGTGGTGAGAAATAATTTAATACATTTTTTGAGAAAAAAAGATGCCAGAAACCAAAGGAAGAGGCGGTGAATCAAATAAGCAACATTATTGAGAGATATACAATTGTTTTAGTAAAATATAAAATGCTAAAGCCTCTTAGAACATTGTGCGTCTTTAGTCAGTCATACATTATCATGCATATTTCATACGAGGAGATTACTGAAATGGAATTGTGTGTCTTTTTGTTGTATGTCTTTATAATTACACCTTGAAGCCATAGCTTATTTTTTCCCCTCTGTTTTTTCCTCCATATTCATGAAAACCAGACTTGTAATTTGATAAAGAGAAGCCTATGTTCTCAACTTCATTCAAACGGCATCATGGTGTTGTATTAAAGTGGGCATCTGTGTTCTCGCGGCATTAATCTCTTCAAGCACATTCCAGCTGCTGTGATGTGCGGGAGGGAGATAAGTCTTAAACAGTCTAAAGCTAAGCAAACCAGACAACTCTATTATTGCCTTCATAATTGCTTAATTAAACTTTTGTCACTAATCATTATGAGGGCAATAGAGCTGTTATACAGGCTTTCTGTTGAGCAGTGGGAAAAAAAATCAATAAACTGTGTTGGGGAGCTGATCCCCCACGTCTCTCTCTCTCTCTCTCTCTCTCTCTCTCTCTCTCTCTCTCTCTCTCTCTCTCTCTCTCTCAATCTATCTCTCTCACTCTTTTTGTCCTCCGTAAATGAAATTCATTGCTGCCGGTTAGTGATCTGTAGGTCTGGAGCTCGACTGATATGAGCTGCCATCACCATTTGA
This sequence comes from Lophius americanus, assembly GCA_037951165.1. NCBI lineage: Eukaryota > Metazoa > Chordata > Actinopteri > Lophiiformes > Lophiidae > Lophius > Lophius americanus. The sequence continues at coordinate 9,317,306 of JBBDHG010000003.1, forward strand.
ATTGAGGGGTATTCAGTAGCACATGAATATGAACAAATGGCAAACATAAATCTCTTGCATGAAGTACACCTTCTATCCCTTTATTATGGAACAATTGACCCATCTAAAATGAATTCTAATGCCAAGGAAAGCATTTAGATTTAAATTACACCACGGGTCCCCTGGACCTGAGAGATGACGGCATAAAAAAGATTAATATGCTAATTATTTTTTCCCTCCCCTCTCTTTATTCCTCTTTTCGACATTTGCGTAGGGTTATTGTGAGCCTTGTAAATAAGATGACTGTTTTGTCAAGGAAGGACTGCGAGGTTCCTTCCCGTAAAGTATGCTTTAGATCACTGACATGGATCTAGCCGTGGCATTATCTTTATTGTTTTTTTATTAGCCAGCTTTTTTTTCCCCACCTTCCTGAAGCATTCATAGAGCGTCTGTTTCGATGGGTGTGTGTGTGTGTGCTCACTATGCAAATAATTATTTTCTCACTGCTGACCCAGAAAGTCCATGGGATGCAAACAGAATACAGATTGCAGGTTTCCTCTCTCTTCCTCTCTCTCTCTCTCTCTCTCTCTCTCTCTCTCTCTCTCTCTCTCTCTCTCTCTCTCTCTCTCTCTCTCTCTGTCTCTGTGAGTTTGTGTGTGAGTGTGTGTATGTGTTTGGGAAATGTTTAGTGTCCCTCCAGAGCAGTCAGAAGTACCCTTAGATGGGCCATTACAGGGGCCACTGTTCATTCCAAGGTTTTGCCAAACGATCACAGTTTAAATTGTGTTGTTTCTCATATCCTCTAATTGGCCTGGCTTTGAAAACCCAACTTTTAGCTTTGAATGTCTTGCCATAGGCAGCCAACTGGCAAGAGCGCAATGGGGGCAAAAGCCTCATTTCATAATTTGTAGGCACTTTAAAGTTGGCTAAGCCTCTGCGGCAAATTGAAAAGTGTCCAAAATGTAAGAAAGGAAAGGGCCTTTTTGACTATGCATCACCATGAGAATACGTGACGACATGGCGCAATATGTGCCATATCTTGCAATTCTTGCAAGAATTATGTATTGGAGGGAAACTTGAGCTACTTATAAGCATTTATCACGGTTTCAGTAGACACAGGGGCTTGCATTGAACCGACTTGCAATTTTAAAGAGCCAAGTCAAACAAATACTCTAGATCTTTAATTTGCGTTGGAAACAGCAGCATACTATTCATGTAAATCTCACAGCACTTTATCGGTAGTTAATGCGAAAGGTTATCGCCATTCCAGAGGAATCAAAACAGATCTTGAGTGGCAAGCAGAGCTTTTGTAAACATTTCCGAATTAAAAAGTGTCATTGTTTGGTTTAAGTAAATGAAATAACTTGAAATAAACAAAACATTTAAGGGACATCCAATTGCATTTCATGGGAAAGACATTTAAATATCAATAGATTCCCCTTGGCATGTTTCTAATTTCAAATATGATCCATTTCATATAGTATTAAAATGACTTTTCCTCTTAGGCTACCAGACAGTAGAGACAGTAGGGACAGTAGATGCCAGACTGACATCTACACATACATTTAACCTCTATTAATGGACCAGTTCTGTACGGCACTGATTCTGTTGCTCTGCCACTAACTTGAGTTTAATAAAAATACCCGCACATTTCTGTTACAAGTCTCAATACTGGTATTAAATTGTTATTACTGATTTTTACCGAAGAAACATCAACTATTTCTCTTCTAATTCTCTCTAATCCTCTAATTCTCTCTAATATTTTTATTGTAAAGTTGTTATTACAAAGGCAGATAGATATTTAAATGTGAAAATATTCCACAGAAACTCTCTGTTTGATGATAACACTGTGGAACATGTAAAGATTTTGAAATAGTGACATTAAACACAAACTACCCCAAAAACATCACATCATGCAGCTGTTCATGACTGACTTGACTCAATTATTGTAATGCAAAACTTATAATGAGAAACATTGACTCTGACAAACTCGAGGGGAAAAAGTTATCCTTGGTTAGTCAAAAAACTTAAAAATATAATTTATTAAATCAAGTTCTGGTGTGTAATGAATGCCATTACTTTCTCAACTGAGAGTGAAATATGCCGTTAATGAATTGCTTGGAAACCATCTGAAGACAGACTTAATTACTGAGCCCACAGTTCTTGCATTACTATGCCATATATCCCCAGCCGAACACAATTCAGCAGCTAGATAAACAAATTTCATGGCAGCCTTTATGGCACTACTTTCTGGCCAACCATTGATACCAGTGTTTATTCGCGAGGCTGCGTGAAGCATGGCAAGCATGAAAATGTGGCATTAGAAGTGAAACCTTCATTTTCATCTCATTAAAAAAGGAGGAGAAAAAAAGGAGTGGAATGCAAATACAAAACCATGAGAATGTATGATACTTACAAGTCTCCCTTTCCCCCACCACCGGCTCATTATGTGGTGATGTTAATGAATCAGGAAACGCGTGGTGTGGTGAAGGGATTAAATGGTCTATTACTCAAAAAAAGATCATTTTAAGACACAGCAGTGGACAAGACATTTCCACATTATGTTTTGGTTCCAGCATTTACCCTTATCCAAACCTAACTCTAACCCAAGTTCATTCTAAGTGCACAGGTAGCTTTCCAAAACTTGTAATAGCATTTAACTATTGTTTTGGTTTGTGAACTTTTCCAAACTGGTTCTCTGTGTGTTTTAATGCTTGCTTGCAACTGCAAATTTTTATGCACGTTGTGCTATCCACCGCGGACACACACATAAACACGACACTTCCTTTCCTTTCGGTGTGTTTGTGTAGCCTGGTAACACTGGCGACAGCGCCCACGCCCTGGGGCCCCGCCATGCCTCCTTACACCACTTATTTTCAGTCTGGAGACTTCAGCCTTTGTGCAAATATCTGTTTTTGACTCGAATAATACAACATGTCTGTGGACAACTGTATTTTACACAAATCCTACTAAATTATAGAGGAATAGAGGTCCAGAGGAAGGACAGAGGAAGCTCTATGTTTATTTTATGGACCTGAACTGCATAAAATCCCGCAACTTTTTCTCTCTCAGTTTATTTATCATTGATTAATTTTTTATTGTTGTTAGTGTTAATGCTATTTAAATTAAGCAAATGTCTCCTTGTCAACTATTCCTTTATTAACAGTCAAGGGTTTAATTTTTATCACGCGTGAAAGCCTTTTTTTGTCAACTGTATCTCGATATTCTTTCGACATGACTGCATTTTTTCTGATCATATATAATATTTTACTTAAGATGTCACATTTGTCTACCAACATGCTTTCTTAAATTTTTTTTGTTCCGTTTGTGTCTCAACATAAATGTAAAGGAAAGCAGTAAATTGCCTCTTTAAGGTACAACAAACAAAAGCGGAAATCGTTTAATAGCATGTTTGCTTCTACCTTAAGCAGTGTCAAAAAAAAATGCTCTCTCCATAATGAAACATATAATTGCTAGCTTTCCAAGCTCACAAAGGTATCACCAGGTTTTCGGCTTGATACAAGTAGCCCGGTCAATTAAAATAATTATAGTATTTCTGTGATAACTGCACGGTCTGGGTATTTTAGAACATTTAGGGATTTGCAGTTGCACATAATTGGAGCTGTGAAGTCCAACTCCTACTTTTCTTATGAAGCGACTGATTATATGGAAGAGCACACAGTCATTTGGTAAGGGTTAGCTGTAATGCGATGTTTCTTAGTGTGTGGGTGGGGATCAAACTTGGATCACATGTGGTGGTCCCTACAAGTCACGCGGATGTGTTTCAAGATGACATTGCATTATTTTTGTCATTGCGTAATTTTCCGAAACAAAAAACTATTATTGTTAACTTTTATTGTCAATGTGCAATAATGAAATTAAACATAAAGAACATCAAATAGTTCTTACGACAAATGTTTATAAATATGGCAACAGTTATGTAGGTTACCATATGTTACGCGACCTCGACTGCATTTCCACCCATGAAATGTCATCACTCATGTTCAAGTCAATGATTACAAACCCAACAGACTTTGAAGGCCTCAGCTTTTGTGATTTCACATTCCTCGACAATCACCATAGCCTTTAGTAGTCCTGTATCACAACCAGCCTGATTCAAGGCCTGGCTCATTGTGTCATCCAGCTATTAGCACCAATGGCAAGCTAACCACAACTCTAGCCATAGCTGGAGCGATAGCCCAATTTCAGAGCGGGGTCAGCGACTCAGCCATATTGTTAAGATGATTGTTCTGCCAGCCTTCTGTCATGGTTGATGTGGTTGGAGCGCTTGGCTTGATGGTGGCTGGCTTGCTCTTCGCTGCCTGGAAAGCGGCTTTGCTGTAGGCAGCTCCGAAGCTTTAAAACCCTTATTGTCTATCTTTCCCCCAGCTCGCCCTTTCCTCCCTCTGCTCCCTCTTTAGGATGGTCTGGAGTCAGAGGGAGAAAGAGAGAGGGAGGAACAGAGAGGGAAGGAAGTAGGAAAGGAGCCAAGCACATACGAGGGCCTGGTCCAAAGTATCATGATCAGCAGAGGCTTTCCCCGCAGTGATTGCCTGCATCCCGCAGCATTGTTCAGGCCCCTTTCCCTGGCACCCCTCTCTTTTCAGCAGAATTTGGACATGCAGTTTGGATTTCTGCAGATTAAAGGGGACATATTTTCGAACATTTCCTTCTTGGTACCATGTGGCATCAGGTTTAGGTGGACTTTTTTAACCTGAAGTAAATTGGTAGCAGATCCGTTATTTTTCTTGTGGGGGTGAATACAACCATTTTACTGGACAAACAAATGAGAAACAGAGCAGGATGGAAGGACAACATAAAGTGACTTTACATCAAATATGTTACAATGGAAGCGAGTAGACAGTGATCCACGACACCTACACATTCATTCAGATCATTTCATAGTACTTTGTGTGTTTATTTTTTGTGCAAATGATTGTTTCTCTGTTTGAATATAGCATAGAAAATTGGACATTCTACATTTTCCACAGTAAAAGTTACAAACTATAACTGTTTGGAACAAATACGTTAATAGTTATATCCTCCGCCAAGTTTGTGGTATTATAGAATTGTCTTCCCCGCAGCAATAAGTCAAGAAACATTTTCATGGATCATTATAAAATGTTAAGCCCTCATAGACCGTTTTGCTTATTTGCGCTTATTTGTGCAAGGAAATATGATTGATATATATATATATATATATATCCTTCTAATAGTTAGTATTTTACTCAATAGGGGGAGCTATTTCAAAGAAAATGCTTCACCTTCATTGTATTTCATTTTAATATTTTCAATCTGTCTGCCTTCTTATTTTTGGTTAATGCCAAGATTGGTAAAAAAAAAATTAAAAGAATCTTATAAATACATGCCCTTTGATCTTTCAGAGATTTTTTGGCTGTGGCTGTGTGACCTGCACCAGCCCTGTTTGAGAGACTAAGCTATTATATTTTATTTGGAACTAATACCTATTTCATCAAAGATGGCGTGATCCACCTTGTGTGGAACACAAAGATGAGACGAGAGAAGTATAGAAGGAAGGGCAAGAAGTAAAATCATGTAGAAGTGTGATCCTAGGACCCAAAGCGTCCTGAGAACCAAACACAGAACGGTGATGTTGACGTTAAACCCTGGTTCTGCAGCCGCTGGTGTCACCAATCAACACTGAAGATCAGGTCATAATAGATATTACTTTGTTGGGTCAGGATCATGCATGCGGACACCCACCAGTGAAAAGAAAAGAAAAAGAAAAGACACCCACCGTGGTATAGCATCCCCTCCAGAGTCCAGCGGGAACCAGATAGTTTAGCCGATCCCCCACCACAGAACCCACAGCACCACAGGTGCCCATGCAACTTCATCTTTAATTTAAGATGGTCAATCAAGGCATTTGCTTATACAAAGTAGGAGATTGGGGGCTTTTCAGGGATATGTCTACGCTGTCAGGGACGGCAATGTGGGCCTGATTTAATAAATGTTGTCATCTTTTGGTAAACCTTCCCTTCTGATGAACGGTATGCTACTACACACATCTAGGTCCCATTTTTCTGGATAAATCACATTGCCCTACACCAGCACAATACAAACTGGTTATATGCTGTTTAACTGTGTAACAGTAGGAAATGTACCAGTTTAAGACCATTTTGCTTTGTCATGTAGTGACTCATGATGGGTCAAAGACTCATGTCTGACCACCACTCTTTTGTCTCGGTATTGTCCAATAAAGTTTTCCTCTCACCAGATATTGGTTTCACAATCTCTCTTGAATGCCCACATAGCGCAATTTCAGAACTTGTGTTGTCAGTAGCATCCTACCGCTCCACTAGTTCTGAATGCTGGCATTGGCTGGTGTTTACGGACTGTTACTTACTTTAATGGTGGTCAAAGTGAAAATGATGGGAAATTTGACACCAGTTAAAACGCACTATTCTTTAACACGACTCTTCAGAAAAATGTCTTAGCCATACATCCGTCAATCCTTTCATCGGTGTGTGTATCTGAACCTCTTCCTCCACACACACAGGACAACAGAAGGGAGAATGATCATTAGCTGAGTTACAGCAGCGGGGATTGGTATGCAGTTTGTTTCATCATAAAGTCAGCGTAACATGCCTATTGAGTAACATTACCCCCCACATGCCCTCACTCGCGCCACCATCTTCTGCCTTTGCTCTAGCCATGAAAATCTGAAAATGCACCTCCCTCTCTGTCAGAGCATCATTCTCATCCAGGTGTAGTTAACACCTCTATATCCCCCCCGCCCCCGGAGACTAGTTGCGAGCAGCTAGTCGCGCAACTGGGTTCATAAGGGTTTTGATTGCCCAAATAATTGCGTGCGACTGTGTGTGAAAATGCTTAGATTCTAGGAGAGAGTGATTCATTTATGGGCCTCTTTCCTCTCTCCTCAGCTGCTCCCTACCTTCCCCAGTAATTAGCCTAGTGTAGCTGCCACCTCTTGCTGCTCAGTCTGGGAGAGACACTTGACACGGCAGACATCAGAGAGATTTTTCAGGAGGCTCTCTCGGCGCCCCAACAGCTCTTAATTAACCACTTAGGTATCCCCACTCGTTCCCCCGGCCGGCACTTTCCAAATGGTAAGGAGGTTCTGTGCCACGGATCTAAACACCGGGGGAAGCGTGCTATCAAAAGATCTGGGTAAATGAAGGCTTGTGTAAATTATTTTTAATGATTCCCTCCTGGCACATCATTATGTTTGTAGTTACACACGGGCACTTCTGAGACGGCTCATCTTCACTAAGGTCATCAGCAGGACCTGTAACTAGCTGCTAGTCTGTAAATGGCTTATTAATTAGTGCTGTGGTATTACATAGCTGTGAGCTCTGATATATAGTGCAGCGATCTTAATTGTGTGGAATCGAAAATGATGATGATGATGATGATGATGATTATGATGATGATGATGATGATGATGACGACGATAACCCATCTCCAGGCTATTTATGCAAATTGCCCTCTTCATATTAGAAAATCATTACCTATCCAAACACTGCAACACTCAACCCGCATAAATTACAATGATGGATTTTATGATAATTGCGATTTAATTCTCCTCTTCTCCCTCTTTCTCTTTTGTCGGTCTGGAGTTTGAGAAATAATTTGGTTATTGTGAAAGCTATTATTTAAGTATTAGTTAAAGATTCATGGATTTGGTTCATTCAATTTCCTTTGAATTGAAATTTGTAAATCATCATTTTGTGAGACAGGAGATCACTTGTTACTTCTTTCCCCCATCTGGATATGATTCAGAGACATTTACATAGACTGTTAGGCCATTGGGTGATTTTTATATCATTTCTTAATGGCTTATTTTACCTACTGGTAATTGTAACATTAGTATTACAAAGTTATTACATGCATACATATTCTCATTTTTAACATATCTTAAAATTGTTTTTTAATATATGTTGTAAAAACTTTCAATAGCAAATACCAATATCTATTTTACCTAAATGTGTAAATATTATTAAACATCAAAATCACAGAGGGTGACTCAAATGCATTGCATTGTGTTGGGACTGACCAACGAAATCTTTAGGCTAGCAATTATTTTGGGGAATTTTCGGCTTCCCTGTCCATCGCTGAGAGATAATGGAGGGGTTGGATTTAATTATCTTCCAAGCCGTGCTCTTACAAGTGCTTTGTAGTTGAGCATTCAAATCTCACCGAGAGTCTTCAGAGGCGCAGCCAACTTTGCATTCATGAGGGGAGCAAATACCACCGCGGCCCGTATAACCTTGATGAAATGTGTATTCCACCTGAGGCTATGAGGACAGGAATTAAAAACCCTGAATCATTACATTAAAACCACTTCCCTCCTTGACAACTTTGAAACAGCACCAAGGCAGATCAAAAAAACGGTGACTCTTTAGCTCACTTTTTAATGAAAGTCGATCTAGGGGAGGCAAAATATATCACGGAACAAATTTGGGAATAAAGTTTATGACACATGAAATGTTGGCAGAGATGTGGTTGTGCTTTTTCGCTAGTTCCATATATCAGTTCACCACACCCGGCCCGGCCGCCTGTCCATGTCTTTCTCTGGGAGAGCCTGTCGGTATGCAGACAGTATCCATGCTGCAATCAACATCTGCTAATTTCACTCTATTAACCGTATTGTCGTAACACACGATCATGATGTTTTGTTTGTGCGGCTGAACTGAGACTTATGACCCTCATCCATCATCTGCTTGTCATATTTTTATGTGTTGTCTGTGCAGTTCCCTGCAGCCCAAAGCAAGCATATTACAAGGCCCCGTTTAAGTTATTGGCCAGCTGCTAGATCCGTGCCCAGCTGAAGAGGTCATTGTGTTTCTCTCTCTCCCTTTTTTTTGCCCCACTTTCCTCTCAGAATATCACACTGTAGCACGCTTGATGCCATACTAATACAAACCGTATGTCCTGAGAAGCTATCGTTTGCATCCACTGTGTCTGAATATTTTAGCAGGCTTATGTCTTCCCAACACACAGGCAAAGAAAGAAGGGTGAGTCCAGTTTGGTGTTTTTTTTTACTTCTTTAAATCAGTGTTTTATGTATAAAAAAAAAGATGTGTTCACAGGAACAGCATTGAATAGCTCTGCTCTCTGTTCATACTCTGCGGACATTTCGAAATTCCTGAACAAACCTAGAACAGCGTCAATCTCATATTCCAATTTCACCATTTTAATTTCAGTGGAGAAAAGACGTCCTGAAGTTCAAATCTGTAGTTTGAACATATTTATGTGGTGCAGCTGTTTGGATTTCAATGCTGAAAATAGTTTCTCACTAAAACATAGCTTGGTACTACTTTATAATAAGACCACCATTATTGAGGGGTTGTAAACGGTTTGTAATTTATTATTATATGGTTTATTATTATCATTTTTGAACTGATTATTTATTATATAGCTATACATACAGCAATATAAATGTTTTATATGACATATGTTGTAGCTATATGTATTATATGGTTATAATATCTAACTATGTTATAAGTTGTTAATGTTTATTCATGTTTATTAATGACTTATAAATTGTATATTCTTGTCTTCGCATGACGCATGTCTTTATAGAAGACATGCATCTCAGTCTGTACTGTGAAATGGTTAATGTATAATGTAGACTTGCTGCAGCATCTATGATAAATGTTATTGTTAACGGCCCTCTGCCTGTTGTGAGATGAACAAGCGCAGAGCATTCACCCATTGTAACATGAATAGCTTTGGAGAAAACGTCCTCTTGAGGACCGTCGATGCATATCAGCGCAGCCCGGAGAGCCTTTCCCTTTTTCCCTTCTTGACACTGTGTTGATGGACACAGGCAGTATTTTTGCTTGTTAAGAAAGGGCTTTGTTTATTCTGCAGGTCATGATCCAAATCCAGCAGACATTTGCCCCACAGGAAGGGGTGCTCTCACTCAAGTTTGTCATTTCATTTCTACTGTGAAATCCATTAAGTCCACACACTGAGGGGCTCTTTTTTAATGCTTGTACAGTATTTGTCTTTTTTTCTTCTTCTGATGAGCTGTAAATGGGATCTTCCTCCAGAACTGAAGTTTACACAAGTGTTGAAGTGCATTTTGAAAATCACTTGATGCGGCTGAGTGAAACTATGTTCTCTCAGCCTGTCTTGTCTCAACAATGAACAATACAGTAGAGATATGAAACATGGCCATCTCTATGGATTAGAGGCAGGTGATGCCATAATTCATTTTTTCCTTTTATTTATGTAGCATTTTCCTCTTAATGTAGGAGGGGAAGTTTGATTTTCACACACTTGCTCCCTATTGGAGTTATGTTTGTGAGTGTTGTTTTTATTGTTTGTTTTGTGTCTGTTTCCCCTCTCCAGCAGATTTCTGGTCAGCCATGTGAAATTAATCTGAAAGAAAATAAACAGCAGAGCCCAACAACTAATACAGTTAATTGTCTTAGTGATTTTCTGGCTGGCCGCGCGCTAACAGCTGGTCATGTTGGCTCATGGCACCACTTCAGCCAGCCTTTGAGATAATAACTTTTGCATCTGCCAAAGAAGTGGATGTTACTGCCCACAGAATTTACAACTCACAAGTGGAAACACAGACTCCGACAGAATTTTCTATGCAAGAGTCTTTGAATTTTATTAATGTAATGCAAACACAGTCCTTCCAACACATTAAATTGTTGATGTTATGCGAATACACTCCGGAATTGCAGATCCTCATTAGCATTATTTGCATGTTAATCTGCATCTTTTTAATTAGTGATATTATTTATGCACATAATTTTCACCCGGTGATGCCAAGTTGCAGGCACATTAATTAATCTACAGAGATGCCAAACTGTTTTTCCTCCACTTTTATTTGTTTACACCGTGTTTTGGATTCAGGGGAAAGTTACAGGGAAAAAAGGAGGTAAAAGACAAAAATGCTTCAATATGAATAAAAGAAGAAAGAGGAGATTAACAAAAAGTCCTTGTTTTCATAATCCATATTGTAATATTCGCCAAATGCCATATTTTCTTTCTTTCTCCTCTACTTTACCTCTTCCCTCTGAGATTGGATATTCATTTACTCTACCTTGATGTATTATTAAAATCCTTAATGGACTCCTGAGGCTTCGCTTGCTTCTCTTCTTCATTTACAGAATATGGTGAATGTTATTCTAATCTCCCTACAACACTGTCATGCATAGGCAATGAGACCCCAGCCCCAACCCCACCCCTCTGAGATCATCCACCTCTACAGACAGCCACCAGATAAACACTCCTGCATGGCGTCTTAAGAGGAGACTTTGGCGATGATACTTTATGCAGAGAAGAGACAATAGCAGTCAATGTGAGCACTTACTGCCGCCGCTATTACACACTGTATTATCACTGAATCAAAATGATTCTCAAACATGCAAACTACATATTTGAACACCGCCGCAATAAATGTGCTGTAATTTAAACCATATTAATAATGTTTAATCTTTGATTGCAAATGTTTGTTCTCGCCAGCCGAGATTAATTGCAAACACTTTATAATGCAAATGCACACACCACACTTTGGAGCACGCCTGCAATTTTGTTGTATATGCATTCATTTTACTTAAACGTTTGGCCAGGCAAAGCAAAAGTTTGCTACTTTTTAAACATATGCATTTTTCTACGCATGTTATTAATTCAGCAATATCACCAGGTCTCTTCATTTACTGTTTGTTTTACTTCAGAACGTGCTATCATTGAGGGGAATTCTGCTAATTATCCATCAGTAAACTCTGAAGGAGAATGTCAGGTCATCAGTCTATGATTTGATGCTCATGCAGGACATGCAGCTAAACAATGAGCCCAAGCAGAGAAATAATTCCGCCACTGAACGGCTCATTGGCTTTTGTTCTATTTAATTTTTTTTCATTTCGCTTACACAATTTAGTATTGGATACAGAAAAAAGTAGAAATGAGGAGGGGGTCCAATAGTTTAACCACAACACTTAATAAAGTTCATTTCAATTTAGTTTTCTGAAACCTAGTTAATCAAGTTGTTTGTCTGCTTCAGTCACAGAGTAGTACTGCTATACAGGAACAATCAAACTTTTTAAATGAATATGCAAGTGATAATTAGCTGCTGCAAATACAGGATGTATTATAACGTAGTATTAATCCTGACAAAGGACTATAGCATTCCAACTGACCTATGTTGCAGTCCATATGAAATAAAGACCAATTAAGTCTTAATTTCCAGCTTGGGAGTCATTAAGCAGGTTTGTACACTGATTTCATGAAGGATATTAGCCTCATTCATCGCTGAGTATAATCACTTGGGTACAATTACATAATGCAGCTTTCTTTTCTACGAGCATATTATTGGTGACTTAAAAAAAACAAACAATCAAAACAAAAACTAACAAAACAATCAACCCCGACCCTGAGAAAAAGAAAGTAAAACCATGATTAACTAGAAAAAAGTGCTCCGTCAAGGCCCAACACCCCCCAAGGTAGACATAATCAATTAGATCGCTTAATTTACCTACCACTTATTTATGAGTTATTGCCAGCCTCTAAGTCTCTAAGTCTACCAAAAACTCTCTCAGTATCTCTGAAATACTCTGGAACCATTCGTATATCCTCATCATGTTGTGCCTTCATCTTCTGTGTTTCTGGTCAGTGTCCCCAGCTCCAACCCCCAGATGTAATAATCCTAGCGGTCAATGTTTTACAGATGCGCAAAAATGATTTTGGATCAACTTTATAACGCAAAATCTCCAGTTAAAATTTGTCTATGGACACCAAACTAAAAATGTCAGAGTTTAAAGACATTTGACTCAAGATGACGTCATCCCTCAAAACCGGCTTTTTAATATTATTTTGTTTCATCTTAAATGCCACAAAACCAGGAACATCACCGAAATAATCATCTCTAGGAGACCCCACAAAAAGAAAACAGTTAAGAAAATTTAGTGCCAATCCATCCGTTAGTTTTTGTGTAATCCTGCTCACATAAGCATTGATGTAAAAAAAATCCAGCCATAGCAATCCTTTAAGGTGAAAAATACGGCCATCATGAGGTATTGTGGGTAAATACTTTAAGCATTTATCATTTCATTACAAAAACAATCCCATTCCAACTGTAAAATAGCTATTCGCTTGTTCAACTTTTTCCATATTTACAGGCACTATACAGACAAATGTAACAATCCCCATTATTTTGCAGCCAGGATTTTGCAAAAAAGTGAAACCTCCGTGAATATTTCTGAGAGGATCCGAAAGGGTGGCTCCTCATGGACACCCCGCAACAATGATTCATAGGTTATGTAGCATCTGGGAGCTGATATACTGTAGCAAAGAATGTCAGAACATGATATCCTCAGTTAGATCAGTTACACAATAACCACTGGGCTAAACATTGAAATATAGCGTGTTCTATCTGAGGTGAACATGCTGTTTTACTCTCAGGGACTACTGTATCGATGGTATGAGAACCATGACGATGTTAACCTTTGTAACATCCTAAAAAAATTAGAAGTTCGGGTCTTAGTCATGAATAATTGACCTGATCCAATCTCATCTGACTCTCCGAATTTGTAACACCTCCTCATCTTGCTGGTGCACATATTTACTGACATGATAAAGCCAGGCCTAAACTCTCAACTTCAGAGGCTGTCTCTTTTTGTACTGCCGCTTCCCAAAGACACATAAGTAAGTGACAGCAGTGAGGGGCTTGTGTGGAATTTACAAGATTACGATGCATCGCCAGCGGCACAACTGATACCAGAGGTAATTTGGCATATCATGTCCAGGAACCAGATCCTGAGGAGGGAATGAAGAACAAATACAAAAAAAAAAAGACAAAGAGAAAGGACCAGATCTGGTGGGAAAAACGCCGACTAAGATCTTGGCATTCCAGTGGCCATTCACATGAAACCGATAAGTCTGGAAAGCCAAGACTCCATTTTTCTTCCCCTTTTGTCCACGTCCAAGAGGCTGATGAAAGTGTCTTTTGTTTCTCCAAGGTTGTTGTGTTGAATTGTGGAATAATTGAGATGAAGTGAAGATGTATCATACTGAAGGATCTGAGAGAAAAGAAAGAGACAGAAGTTGTGGGATGATTGTGCAGAGGTGCTTGACTCCCAAATGTAGGCATGTGACATATGTGTCCATTACTTAACGTGGCTCGGGATTGTAAACGTGGGTAACTGCAGTTTTGAGCTTTAACATTTTGTCAAACTTTTGTCACTTTGAATTTACTTTAGCTTAGTTTCTTGCAGAATTCACTGGCATCTCTACATGATTGAATACATCGCGAAGCTCTCAAATTTCTCTTGACTGAAAAAGTTGGACGAATAGTAGAGAGAGCGATGCATCTTGTCAAAGAGTGACCCAAAAGACAACTAGAAATTATTGCAGAAAATTATTTGAGGAAGTGATATCTCCCCTTTTGAGCAAAGCAGGGTGGTTTAAGTTTTCTGCACCCAGTCTTGTTGCAGTCATTGAAGCGCTTCACATCAAGATGTCCCATTGACCTCAGTGATAGACTGAGGACCAGCCCACAGTCCCCAAACTAACCATGCCGCACATTGCATTTTGTATCTGAGTGAAAACTTCTTTCTGCCATGCTATTATACTGGGGCAAGATGGGTTTGTAACCTGAATCACTGGAGAAATAATGCGCTAAGCCCGCCGAACTGTATAGGCGTTACACACAACAATGTGTTTCTTTCTTTCTGTTGATGCCACGGACTCCTCTTTGATGCGACTCTGAAATGACTGCGTGCCACAGGCTATTTTCTCCCTCTCCAGGCGACTCAATGGCCGGTCTGTCTGCTCTGTTTGTTTTCAGCTAATTGCCTCAAGATCTAATAAGTTAGTGATGATGTACGTCAAGTCACCCGTGACCCCTGCCAAAAGAAATATTATGTCGCAGTAAAACTCACCCAGAGAAGGGTAAGCTCTCTCTTTATCAGTCAGAATATTTCTAGATGTCCAAGCTTGTGGTTTCAAATGTTTGGGTCAGTATGTAAGGTGAGGTCACAGGAACCCTGTAATTACGATATTATGCAAGGCCTTTAGAACAAGACGAGAGCGCTCAAGATCCGCTAAGCTCAGGACCGAAACAGAGGCGACACTGCAGTTAGCAGCTATGGAGACATTGTTTCATGAATTAGACAGAAAGCAACGTGATAAAGGTTGTTATTACTAAGGTCAAAGATGAGCAAGTGTTGCTGGTCCCATAAATTGATTTATTTGGATGTTACTATACTAGGTTTATTATATATATATATATATATATATATATATATCAAATCACTTATTTTACTGTAGATCTATAATGGAATTAGTGACAGACTGCACTATGCTAAACCACGGCAACTCAAAGGAGCATGTCTGACAAATCTTGATACACTAACTTCCATTAGTATCAATGAGAGAACGCAATTAAATCTGTTGAAATATGGTTAAATTAAAAATAAAACAGTTTCATGTTAATAAATGTCCGAGGTATCGTGTAGAACTATTGAGCTATTATGAATGCGGTATAAGCTTTATTCTAAAAGTTAAAATGGGCTTATCAGCCATTGTTTACGAGAAGAAAAAAATATTAGTGAGAGTATGACTACGGAGGCGGCACTGACCATGCGTTGCTCCTGCATTTTGATGCACTTATTTCCATGGGAGTATTTATTTTTTACCCGCTCAAGTATCTATGATACACCGCCTCCTCCTCTTTTATTTTCTGAGAGACAGACAGCAGTCCAAGCCAAGAAGTCATTTCACCTGCATTAATTCACAATGAATAATTCATAAATCCCAATTATTTGGTATCATTTATGCAAAGAGTGTCACACAAGGCATACATAAAGCATTTAGGATGGTTAACCCATAAAGGACTGGGAGACTAGGAGGAGATGGAAGGTCACACCTGAAAGTCAGGATTAGAATTTTTTTTTGTTTGTTTTTTCCCAGTTTACAGTATCTCACTCAGGGTCTCCGTATGTGGTGTTCCAGCGCATCTACCTGACCTGTGCATGCTTTTGCGAAACAGTACATGCTATATAAAGTTTGGGTATGGAATCAGTGGATTTATTTGTGCAGGATATGACTGAAGTGGTAAATTAACAGGAATGAATACCCATAACACATAGAAAACATTTTGTTTACACACATCTTTTTTCCTATATATTGTGGCGTTATGAGTTTCAAACCAAATAGCCTCACTGGATTAACATAGCACTTGATTTTTCTGTGATCTCCTTATCTAAACAAATGCAATTACTGTTAGGTTAACAGTCGTGCTTCCCAAGAGATGGACCTTCCCCCCTCGTCACTGACTATCTTCCCCACTAATCCTGTCTTAGAAGGGTCTCTGCTAACAGGGATAAGGCATTGGCCTGGTATCCTAGGCTAGTAAGCTAAAGCTTATGTACAAAATGCTATTCAAGAGGCGCTGCCTGCAGCTATTGGAACTGCGTAATGTCCATATCATTCAGCCAGCCTAAATATGGAGGAATTTAGCCGTGGCTAAATCTCGGAGACTGACGTGGACATGTTCACTGATAAGGACCAGGGGCCTGTGCTGGAGTATTATTTGGAATCAAATTGATACGTTATAGAGTCTGGAACATGGAGATCTGGTCTTTCCAAATGACAAATCCACAAACTCCCCAGCAAACATGCCCCTGCTATTGAAATCCCAGATGCCTTGCCGTGCTTTACTGTGCTACGAATCATGAGGCTGACTGAATCCAGTGAGCTTAGAACAGTAATTCTATAGTATGTTCACAAGAAATTTCTCACAGTGAAGCTTTGTTTCAGGTTTAGCGTCCTTCATATATAAATATATATTTTGATGAAAAAGTGTTCATTGTTTGTGTTTGCATACTCATACACCCCCCCAACAGTTAACATATAAGTGAGCCTTTCTTACAGTTGGCTGAAAGTTAAATCATTACGAGGGGTCATGTTATTGATCCCAACCTCTTATGACAAAGCAAAGTGCTTGACACCAAACCAAAGTCAATTTGCTCCTTCTGGTGTGAACATAATAGTTTTCAGTTTCACACATTTGGGTGGATTATGCTTTTAACACTTGCTGAAATCCAGCACTTCTCCTACAAACACTTGTGAAGTGCATGCGACAGTTGATCTATATTAAGTGTCGCGAGCTGCATAAGACCGGAAAAGGCGGCACATCTGTTCGCGTGATAACTTTGAACAATACTCACACTCTGGATTTCAGTTACAAATGGCCAGTAAAGGACCAGTTTCGAATTTTAAAGAGTGGTTTTCTCCACAGTTGTAAATCAGCGCATTACTTGAAGCTTTAGTGTTGAGAACTTAGCTCTTCGCTAATGTAATCCAGCAGACTACTTATTTGTTCAAAGTCGTGTAAACTGATATTCCGAGCTCACTCGCCATGTTGAAAGCACTTTTAATGTACCAAAACAAGCGGGCGCAGCTTTGTGTATTTGTCACTCTCATTGCTGCATATTTTATCACGCGCTCTGAGCCACAGAGATATCACTCTTCCTTTGATGGGTGATGATGCACAAATATTAGTGATACAGGGAGATATTCACATACGACACGCGGGCTGGGTTTTAAGATATGCGACATTCATTTGTGGTTTCTGAGAGTTTGTAAGTAATCACGGCAAAGGTTAATGGATTTCTCATGCTCTTCAGTCTCACTCCTGCAGTCACCTGATGCAGCAGTACATGCAAGCTTGCCCTCAAGGAAATGAGAGAAGCCTGCCAATCACCAAATGCTTCCTGCTGCCGAATTCAGATGCATACATACACACATATACAAAGAACACATTGAAATAAAACACTTCTTTACGCCATTATCTTAATTGGTTTGGTGAAGATCATTGCAGTTTTCAAGGCCTAAAACAAAGGTCCATTTATTATAGTTGGTCAAGCCACAAGCCATAATACTGTTATATTCAAAGCAAAATCTCATTTTCATTCAAAACAACAACAAAATTACACACAAAAATAAAATAAAATGCCATTTCCATTTTGACATAAATCGACAAATAAAACAAAACCCTCCATAGAATGCTTTGGTAAACAAATATATCAAGATCTCAGGAATTAAAGTGCAATAAAAACAACTTTTGGGTGTCAAACACTGCTGCGTAATGAGAGAAAAGGCGTCTTTTTCTTACCCAACACCCAGTGAGCACTCTGTTGCTTTTTGTTGTTGTGTCAGTAGGTGTGTTTACATGGGACACTTTTCTCCTTTCTGAATTAAACCTTTCCAAAATTGCAATGTCGGTCGCATGTTCACATGACTTGTGATCATTTCCGACCCGGTGTTTACATGCATCAACTCACCTAATCGGACACACTTTCACACATACGCAGACGATCCACATTCCCGTTCATAAGGTGTAGATAATGCTTCGGTGAGCTGGGTGCCGGCCACCAACAAGCGCCCAGAAGAAGAATATGACGAAGAAGTGACTTTTCATCCATCTGATCGTCCAACAATGTTAAAATATTTCAATGTTACAATGAATAAATCACTCTCCGATGCAGACCAGTACTGTTTTGAAGTCGCCGTATTTAAAATGCATCGCGCCGCTGAAAAAAAACAACTTAGCGGAGCATTACGTCGCTGGGCATGTGCAGTTACAAGATGCGGGTCGCGGATCACGGGCCGCTGGTTTAGAGAATTTATTGTTTTTTTACATGAGGCTGTCTTGTTTTGTGGCTCACAGTTATGGAGTTCTACAGCCAAAACAAGTAGCAAAAGTAGGCATAAAAGATTTATTGTGCAATTTAGTGATAGGAACCAATGTCTATATCGCTGTAGTAATATATTTATGTACACTGTAGGACAGAACTTTTGCCACAAAATAGTAATCTTATGTCAGCTAGTAATCTGCTCTGAGTTTTGAACTATAATTCCCACCCACAAAGTATATAAGCTTTCCCTCTGAAGGTAAGTTAGGTAGGTTGTAGGTTAGTAGTTCCCGTCTGTGCCTTATGTATTTATCATGAGCAGGGTTAGGGTTAGGGTTAGGGTTAGGGTTAGGGTTAGGGTTAGGGTTAAAACTTAGCAGCATTTTGTGACTGCAGCTGGTAAAAGGCAATGTATGTGATGTATGCAGTTAGATTGGAAACAGCAGTCTCCCTATCACAATGCACTCTAACTTCAAAAGGATATTCTGTATGCTGATGAAGAAAATACAACATAAGCATAACATAAGCGCCTAAAAAATGATCACCTGGTTTAGCAGAAGTCCCAAACAAAACTGATTGTGACTGAAAGTGTCTTCTTTTCAGCTTCTACTTTGCATTTTCCACTTACCATTTTCCAAGTCAGATGTGGACTGGAGATGAAAGAGACAGGCCGACACACTCAGCTCACTTGTCTCATGACAGAATCCACCATTCCTACCTAGTTTGGCTTTTTGTCTTTATTCATTAGTGCTAAGTTGTAACTTTCAAATGGACATCTTGCGTCTCAAAACCCACCTAATGCACAGGACGAAGATTTGGATGGTAACAAGGAGTCTGTTTAAATGACCCAACATGATGATGGTTTACTATAAATAATAAGTGTCAAAACGATATCATTATTAGCAATGGTTATTAGCTATTGATTGACTGAATTAATTAACATTTTAATTTCCTCAACAAGAAAAGAAAGTATGGCAAAATAATTTCTTTATATATTTTAGTTCTTTGGGGAATTTATTAATTCTATATCCTAAGCACGCTAAATGTACCATGAAAGGACAATTTGTTCAACCTTTTAGTAAATCATGTTTTTAAAAATCAGTTACACTGCTTTGACTTTTATTGGGTGTATCAACTTTGATAAGTCTGTTGATTAAGGCCTCAAATGCAAACAATTATGGAAAAGGATTTCCTCAATTGCCGTAGTTAATGCCTCCTCCTCGTTGGCCACTTTTACTTGTGGTGTCCTCCAGGGCTCCACCCTCAGCCCCTTACTCTTTAGTATTTACAGACGACCACTGGGCTAAACAGGTTCAGTCAGGCGTCAGAAATGTTCACTAAGAAAGAGTGGCTCAAACTCGGTTCAACCAAACAGTAGAGCAGGACATTACAGGGTTAAAATTATATAAATTATTAATGCAAGTAATTAGCACGAAGATGCTTCGACATTGGGCCCATGGACACAATACTGAACCCTTTTTCCAGGTCTTTCCATGCTCAACTAGAAGGTCCACAATCCATATTTGCACGCATCCTTAACTTCAAACCAGACGTATAATCTCAATCTCATATGTTACGACGCAAAGGTTCAACAGTCATAGATTGTACTTTCCCTCTCCGAGAAGAAGCCGTCCACTGTCAGCTATTTCATTGACAGAGTGACTTCGGACTACAATTTGTCTCACATGGGCTGACTGGTCCGGATTCCTGTGCCAGGCTGAAATGCTTTAGCCTTTTTCTGGCCTCCTCATATCTCCCTCGCTCACTCTCTCCCTCTCCATCTCTCGCTGTCTCTCTACACAGTGCTGCAAGTATGTTCCACATCTGACTGAATTATGGCGTAGCTGTTAGTCTTTTTGGCTGATGTTCCTATTTGTGCTACACAAAGACATGAGATTTGCATTACACTCGTGTCAGGGGCTTGCCAAAATATTTCACATTAGTTTCAGCTGGATGTGTGAATTATTGTTCAAACTTGATGAGCTTAGTAATGCAAATAAAGGTCACATAGGAGTTTCCAGATGTGCTCGTGTCAATGAATGCAAGTTCATTTGGAAAACAAGGACCACTCAAACGGCAACGGTTACGATTCTGACACACTAAACTCATCTGTCGTGAGTCAAGTGCATGTTTTCAAACGAGAGGCCCAGGCTTGAATTGGAATAGTCACTGTCAAAACAGAGTTCATCCCTTGTGTATAAAATCCACAAAAACAAGGTCACTGATATAAAGAAGCACAACACTCGAACCTGCTCGGAGCGGGGTCTTTTCTTTATCTCACCCTCACATTCCAGCAGCGCTAGAGGGGTGTAGCAGGCGGCGTCCTAGCAAGCGAGACTCAGAGGAAGAGAGGGAGGCAGGCATAAAATCTGCACGTTGGAAGAAACAAGATGGACATAAAAGATGGACTAAATTGCAGAGAGGACTTTCCTTGTCAAAGGCTAATGGAAACATTTCCACACAACACAGAGAGGGGAATGGAGGCTCCATTATCACAGTCGAGCAGACGGAGCTGGCAGCCATTCCACAGAAGCGCTGAGATGTGCACAGTGGCCCAGCTTAGCACCCTCAGCCAGCCCTTCAGGCCTCCACCTGAATAATCTGAGTCAACAGGTTCCAAAATGCCCAGAAGAATCACACAGAGACAGAGAAAAATCATTTACAAAATAATTGTCCCTGCATTTTGTTTTTGCCTCCCCCCCTAATTCTGGCTTCACTTGAACCTTATAATTAAGTAACAGCAGCCCTCAAACCCTACAACTTCTCTTGTACCTTGAGCATTGAGGATTTATTTGTTGTTCCGTTGGGGGAAGCTTTTTGGTTTTTAACCAAATGTCGCCTCATGTCACCGAAAACGCAAAAACAGGAGATAGGGAACTAACAAGAATCTAAACTGAATGGTCTTTAACGTAGCAATGATATGTTCTTTGGGATAGCAATGGTTTTGAAATAAATTTAGGCAGATGATTGTTTTTGCTGACAATGTTTCAACACAAACACAGAAAAATCTGCCTGTTAAGTTTATTTCCTCCTCTTGTTAATCCTCAGACCTAACCCCGCCTCTCATGTGGCCCACGAGAGATTGATTTGGTGGTAGAATTTTCACCGACGATTCCTCAAGGCAGGAGGGCATGCGTGTGCTCCCTGACACCTGACACCATACATGCCCCAAGGACAGCACCAACCGTCGCAGTATGTTCGAGCCAAATCTTGATTTGTCAGTTACTGATAAGTAAACACACACACACACATAAAAAAAAAAAGAAGAAATGGAGATAAAAACAGATGATGAAGGACAGGATGACTTTCCAAATCTCTGGCTGCCATTCTGTGATGTCAGAAACAAGCGCAGCACACTCGCCAGTTGAGTCTGTCTGCAGGTTGATAGGACTAAAAACAAAAAGTTGATTATATAGGACTCCATAAACAAAAACAATCTGCATGCAAATAGTAAACAACCAAGTTGAATAGCGGGGATGGAAAGAAGCCAATGGGATGACGACTTGTTCATCTCATCTGCCTGTCATCCATTGGAAGTCATCCATTTATAATAAGCCTGGCTGATAAATGTTTTAATAAACTTATTGCATAATTCATTTTTAGCAGGCCCAGTTTTAATTGACTTATCGCAGAATTGTACCAAAGATCAAAAGCCTTATTAAAGCAACGTATATATTAGTGCCCTGCAGTTTTCCCCCAACAGCATGTTTCAAAAAACATCAGAGAAGAAGAGTGTTGTGAGATGTAATCAATTATTCACCGAAATAACAAATTAATTGATTGATTAGTGGATTACTTTTGACAATGTTTATGTCAGAATTACTATATGTCGACTGCAGAGACACGGTAGAGAACCAGAAGGCCAAAATGATGGCGTTTGGTAGGAATTCACACCACCAAGCCGCTCTTAACTTTCTCAAAAGTCCTAATTAATAAAAGCTTTTTCTGGAACGACAAATGTAGTTTTGGATTTCTCATTCAAAAAACGTGGCTCTTTCAAGAAGCAGCAGAGTTGACAGAAAAGATAGCATTCAGAATTCATGGCTATCTGACACCTAATTACACAGCTTTTAATAAGAGGTTCTGTGTGTGTGCCCTGAGTTCACACTGTCTCACAGCTATAATTATCTTGTCTCAGTTTGACAGTGTATTGTTCAACTAACAGACAGTAGGGATTCCACATGCCTTCCGCCAGCTCACGGAGGAACTCATGCTTTTCTTATTAATCTTACTAAACACCTGACGTTACCTCATAGGATCAGGATTAACATGTTTTGTTTATGTCTAACACTGCCCTTTGTCCTCCCCCCATTAAAAATGGTTCAAACGTGTTTGCATATCCGACGGCTGTTGCAGAGATTTGTTGGAATCATTTTTTCAGTGAGGCAAAATGCACCAAATGAGGAATCAATCCGTCCACCGGTTGATAAATTAGGATGTTATGTCCAAAAAACAGTAATTCTCCTAAAAGACTCCCCCTACAATATGAACTGTGAGAGTAAAACACGACATATACAAGATAGATCATTCGAGATCATTCATATCTATCATTCATTTTTTACATAGAAAAGTGGGAGAATTTGCACATGTTCTATTCATTCCAGTATGGAAGCAAACAGACTTTTGATTTTGGCACCAGCACTGCTCCAGAGCCATAGTTGTCCCATGACTTGATTCACCCACCACTTTCTTCTCATTCGCTAGGGTTAAGGTGAGTAGTATCAGTTGCTATCACCATGGCAACCTTAACTGCAGTTGGAGAGAGACCACTGATTCAGATGAGCTAATTAGTCTCTCTAATTATAGACACATTACACACATGGGGGCAGAGAACAATATGCTCGCTCCTGATGGCTCTTGTCAAATAAGCTAGATAGAAAGTAATTCTCAACATTTTGTTCATCTCATGAACTTAACTTTGACTGGAACAACATATTATTGTGTGATTTCACACATTGGTGGAAGAAGTACTTAGATATTTGAAGTAAAAGTGGCATTACTTCAACGTATACGTTGTAAATTAAATAACACTGTTGTCAGCCGAATCCCCCTAACCCAGCCACGTAGGGCTCAAAAGCAAGTGTTCTTCTTGTGCCTGGCCCAAGCCCAGATAAAGGTCAAGGGTTGTGTGAGGAAGGCCATCCTACGTGAAACTTATGTCAAATCAATATGCAGAATGAAATGATGTGATGTGGATGCCCATAAAGGGAAGGTCTAAAATAAGAACAAGTTTGATCCTAGATCCAGAACGTTACGTAAGATAGCACGTTACTTAACGTTACTTAAGATAGCACGTTACTTAACGTTACTTAACGTTACTTAAGATAGCACGTCACTTAACGTTACTTAACGTTACTTAAGATAGCACGTTACTTAACGTTACTTAACGTTACTTAAGATAGCACTTTACTTAACGTTAGTTAACGTTACTTAAGATAGCATGTTACTTAACGTTACTTAACGTTACTGAAGATAACATGAAATTAGCATCACACTATTTTCAAGGAAAACAAATAGAAATTGTATTCTGACTTAACACTTAAGATTAATGTATAGTGTTATTGGATTTAATATATTATCACTTTATAGTTGCATAGTTGCTAGACGTTGGGGCTTGCTATAGTTATATACATCCTGGTAGATTGTGAATTTGCCACTGACCATCAAATAAATCGCCTCAAATCTCAGCCTTTCACCACAGATCTTATTTATTTCTTGATTATGTTTTGTTAGTCAGTAGATGTACCTCAAAATTATACAGGAGTGCAGTTGTTGAGTTAAAATTCTGTATCATCTGCATCATTTATCTTTATCAATAACAATATTAACCAAATGCACAATGAAAATCAACCAACTAGGCCCTGCTGCAGAGCCAGGTCAGTAACAACTCCTAAACATAATTGCTAATCCATTGCTGATAGCTGCATTGTACATATTGTACATTGGTTTGGCCCTTCTGTTTACATTGGGCTTCCCCACTGTACGCCTGCATGCCACATATAGAGCATGACACATCAACATTTGGCTTTCACCATCAAAGAGCAGTGAGAGTGTCAGTGGTTAAGCAGCTATTATACAACTGGTGTTATTGTTGACTTATAGCATTAACGTTAAACATAATAACAAGAGTATCAGATCTGAACGCTCACTCCTGTCTTATCCTGACACTCCCTGCTTATCTATAATAAATGTTGGAGAGAGGTCATTCCTGGGCCACTCAATTACAGTTCATAGTTTGCTGAGCTTTAGTTGCATGCGGACCTCTGCTACACAATAGTTTTTAAGTAAATTCCGTCCATAATGTATAATGGCCGTGAGGTAATTGACAGCGTTTATCTTTTATTGACATATTGTGAAATGAGAATTATGCAGCTCAATATAATACATCACACGTTTGCCCGAATGGATTTTAAAGTATGAGCATCCCTGCATCCTTGCCTCAGTTTGGTTGATCATCTGAAAGGCAAATTTTTCTATCCATCTTTGTATGAAAAATAGATAAATCTTTTTACGGAAATAGATGCGTCCATTTCAAATGTAGCATCCATCAAACTTCCCTAAAGTATTACCAATACCAATTAAAAGTCAAAGGTGTCACTAAAAACAGAAATGGTGACGATAAAGGACTTTTTGATAATGTACATAGTAAATATACAGAGTGTTTTGTTTGTCTTTCTAATTTTGCTTTATCTTCTTTGCAGTGTTTGCCGTTCCAATTTTGAATTATGGCTATACTACCCCCCAATGATTTTTGGTGGTCCTGCTCAATTTTGTCGGTTCCATAAAAACATCCAGAAAATAGGTACAAACTCTACGCAGGGAACGGACGAAAGGGTTCATCACCATCTACATTTTTAACGATGAGCATAGATAGGCCTAATCAAGGCAATGTATAAAAAGGCCTGTCTGACAGAAACCCTCCAAAGTGTTTTAAAAAAACACAAGTGGCACTCATCGTAGTTAGTTCATCTTTTTATTATGGTTGAAAGTAGTGGTTTTAAGTCTAAAGATGAGTTGCTCTTAATGACGAGCATGTCTCACTAAAAGTTCAATCTATCTGAAAAGATGGACAATCCATTATAATGTCCAAGTTTATGTTAGTCTGCGTTCACTATGCTACGCTGTTTGTTGGGATTGGTTAGCCTTGGACTAAGCGCAAAGAAAATAACAGAATAGTAATGTATTGGAGTGGTGACTAAGGGGAAGTGATTAAAACCGACAATCGAAAAAGTGTGGATAAAATGAATACTGTCATAGGTTAAAAAAAATTACAGCCTCCTTGACTTGCCTAAAAATGTTAATAATACGACACATTGACAGCAAGTATATGCTATTAAGTAAGGGGCCAAGATTTCAGCCCTGGGGGGCACCACATGTCTGAGGAGTAGGCCTTAACCATAGCTATTGAGAAAGTCCTATACGATAAGTAGGCTATTTTTTTGGCATATGAAAGGATGAGAAGACTTAATGAACAGAGTTATTCATCTTGATAAAACCAGAAAAAATGTAGTAAGTGGGAATAACATGATTTGCCAAAAGATTGAACTAATTTTATTTTAAGTACATAATACACAATTTCAACAAGAATACTTTACAAGTCTAAATTCTTTTTACTGTTTAAAAACATGCTTGAACAAACATTTTTCTCATTTTAAGGTAAATTTAGTTTCTAATGCCCCAAAGAAATAGAATATGCAAAGAAGTAGTTTTTCCATTGTTTTTTTAATTCTTGTGGGGATGGCATTGAAGGGTAATTGTTTGTTTATTAGGATCGTAATGTTTTCACATATGAATAAAGCCTTTGATCCTGCAGCATGAGTGACACGAGGCGTGTTTAATATCAGATGATGCTTCAACGATTCCCCAGTAAAACACAAATATGTGTGTATAAATAGTCCAGAAAGTAAAATTTCCTGCTGTTCTACCTTAAGGAAGCCATTCTCACTTAATTAAGTTCCTTTTTTCTGCAGCTTACTACTGTGGATTTATGATCATGGTCCTGTTTTATTGTTATTTCAGTTTCCTCCTCCACTGTTTCCATCTCTTTTTCCTCTTACATTTCATTTAAACGTGGCATTCTTCTTCTCTTTTCCTTGTAAAGCACAAAGGAGGCAGTGTATGAGGGGTCATTAAGCTCCTCTCTTTTTGAGTGTGTGTTCTTTGTGTTCTCACACTCATTTCTTTCTTACTCGTTGTCCTTACTCCGACTCAAAGCAGCGGTATACGAGAGGGAAACCTTCTGCAACCTCAAACCGTAGTCAAACACGCCTGGAATCACACGCAAAATCTTTATATTTCGTACTTACACACTGATTGGAGTTGTCTTCAGGTTGATGAGACTCTAGAGCAGATGAATGAGTCTGCAACAAAACAATAGATCAGAGGGACTTTTGTTTTTACTTCTCTGCTTTACTGTTTCAGATCACTGCACACAGAACTTCAACAAATCAACTAAACTGCTGATTGAGATCACTAAAATTGAAGTTGTTTTTTTTGGATTGTTTTCTTCCTTCATTTTTATGGGCATCTGTCTTTTCTTGCTTGCTTTTCCTCACTCTTTTCTTTGCTCTGCAACTTTCTCTCAGGGGTATAAAGATGTTTCAACACTTAGCCCTAGGAAACCATCCAGTGCTAAGGAAATTGAGAATAGCAACCACTGCAACAAAACCATAACCTATGATTCAGCCCTATACCGCTATCTAGTTATTAAGACACACAGACACAGTCAGATCCCTACCCACACAAAAAACACAGACCCACAGACTGCATAAGGTAGCATCCTAGTGCTGTATGGTCATGTCAAGTCAAGTCAATATTATTCAGATCGCACCAAATCGTAACAAATATTATCTCGCTGGGCGACAGCAGCATGAAAAAAACTGCCTTTTAACAGGCAGAAACCTCGAGCAGATCTCGACTGAGAGTGGGAGATCTTCTACCTTGACTGGGTGAGAGAGAGAGTTTAAGTTTAAGTTAGAGTCGAAATTATTTATTTTTTATCATTACTATCGGTATAATTATTAGTAGTACTACAATTGGCATGAGTTATTTTAGTACATCATACTCAATTAATGGCAAAATATGAAGTATTTTTCTGAGAAGTTGCTTTAGTAAAATTGACTGTTATATGATTAATTGACAAATTTGGGAAAAAATATAGAAAAAATCATTACATTAATAAACTTACCAAATAAATAATTGATGAATGGACATGTGGACATGAATTTATTACTTCCAACACTTTGTATACTTTGGGTATAATAAGACAAGGAAATATAAATATACAATTAAATAAAGAAATATGCCTCTGCTAGTCCGTATAATCGCTAAAATTAAGACTGAATCAAATTAGATTTCCGATTTAGGAATTGGTGAGCAGTCACACACACACACAAACACACACAGAGTCTTCTGGCGTATTGTACTGACCTCGGGCCATCCTTCTTACAGCACCACTGACCTTCTGCCGCTGAAAGGAAAAAATGGCCTTTAACCCTAATATTTCACACTAAAACCTGCGCAACACACAAATACACCCTTATGTACACTTCCTTACTTCCAAACACACTGCCATACAACACGTGCACAGGGATCCACGCACAC
This sequence comes from Lophius americanus, assembly GCA_037951165.1. Taxonomy (NCBI): domain Eukaryota; kingdom Metazoa; phylum Chordata; class Actinopteri; order Lophiiformes; family Lophiidae; genus Lophius; species Lophius americanus. The sequence goes on from JBBDHG010000003.1 coordinate 9,345,526, forward strand.
ATAAAAAATTGGTCTAAAAGGATACTGCTGGGTGCAGGAGGTCAGGAGGGGTGAAATCGATGGCTGTAAAACCAAAGGTGATAAATTATGAGGTCTCAGGGCTCCAGACAAATTGCAAGACAGGGAAAATAAAAAGGAACAAAACAAGTTTCACCCCTCTCCTGCGCTCGCTCTTTTGTTTTCTTTTCATAAATCTTAATACAGTTTCAGTTGTGCATGCAGCAACTGGATTTACTGCGAGATACCAGAGCGTCTGTTTAGCAGAGCGGCAAATGCCTTCCAAATTCTAACAGCTGCCATTGTATTTCCAGCTCTGATGAGAATATGATGGATTAAGATGAACTACTGGCTTTTATGGCTAGATGTTGTTGTTATTCAGAAACAAATAAGATGATTATTGCTATTCAGTTGAATATTACACTCCTCTCTGACTCTCTCTCTATGTCTCAGTGTGTGTGAGTGTGGGTGCGTGTGTGGCGCTCCATGTGTTTTCACATATTGATTTCTAGGAGCTACGAGTGAGCTTACTTCTTGTCAAGGAATGATCCCATAATGAAGACTGCATTTACAGTATGTCAAAACCATTAAATTACACTCAGATACATGAACATCTTTATTCCTCTCTCTTCTTCACATTAGTTTATTTCGGGGGGGGGGGGTTCTTTCTTTTCTCCTCTGTCTACTGGTCAGTTCAAGAAAAAAAAAATGCAGTACTATATGTCTCATGTATTTCTTACAATAGATACCTAACTGTTTTTCTCACCCAGACAAACTACTTGATAATGGAATCATCTCTATTCAATTAGCAGTCTAACAGTGTTCCGTCTCACAGCAGGCACACACACACACACACACACACACACTTTTGCACACTTTCCCCGGTCTTTTCTCTCTCCCAGCTTTAATGCAGCCAGACACCAGTTATGTTGATAACGGCAGTAGATGCTGAATGCTCCTCTTTCCTTTCCTCTTAGTCTCGCTCTGTCATCAATCAGGAGTGAAGGAGAGAGACCGGGGAGGGACTGAAAAGTACAGAAACAGAGAGAGAGAGAGAGTGAGAGAGAGAGAGCAGCACAGTTTGGTCGGTCAGCCGCACCGGAGTGAGTAATTAACTGGCATTAACTAATTAATCTGTCCCAGATGTGGCTACGAATATCTCCGTGGTGGGGACACAGAAGAGAAGACGATAAAGAGAGAGTGAGAAATAAAGTCCAGGCCCTGCAGCATCCTGCTGACAGAAGACAGAAGAAGACAGAGAATGTCAGAGAAAGACAAACTATGAGTTCTTGTATCCTTCATGATAACAGTAGATGTGAACCCTTTGAGCAGGAAAATCTGTTTCTATGTGTGTTGAATAAATTACTGTATGTTTATTTTTTTTCTTTATTATTATAGCTATTATTACTATTATTCACCCCTAACCCTGCTAATAATAATTGTAATTATAATAATAATATCATCTGTTCCTGCCTAACCAAAGTGGTGCTGGGAGGCTGGAACCGTTTTAAGGCCATAATTTCTCAACTGAACTGCCTTTCCATTTTAGTCCATGATTGTTGCACATGAATCGACTTGTAGTCTAACTATCTTGCATATATCATATTTTAGTCTAATAGTTTATATTTTAATCACTAGAGGTTTCTTTTTTTTTTTTACTTACCTTCACATTTAATATACGAATAGCTCAATCGGGAGGACGTCTTGTACAACACAGTGGCTAGGGGGCTTTTCAGGAATATATCCCGTTGTGTCGGGACGACAGGCCCAGTTTAGATTCACCAACTCACCAATATTGCATGTTTTTGGACTTTGGGGGGAATCAGGAGTGATCAGTGGGAACCCACATAAACACTGAGAGAACATCCAGACAGGATTCAAGGCCAAAGATGGACTGAAGAATAATAACACTAATCACTTTACTACTGTGACCTTAAATAAAAATAATAAAAGTAATAATAACTTGACATACGCTGTCGTTGATGACAGCAAGTGTATATCCCTGAAAAATCCCCAATCCCCTGCATTGCACCAGTAATCCCCCTGATTGAACTTGTCAAATTCAATGTAAAGTTATGTCCACCGTATTTTTGTTTTTCTAAAAAGCTCAAAGCTAAACCGTAAAATATGTACTATTACAGTAAAACATAATCTATAATAGACAAACTTCTTAGGTATATTCAAACGCACAAATATCCAACCAACGATTTGGAAGTTATGTCCAAAAAAATAATCTTTTATATAAGGCCCCCCCTAGTGAGGTAAACATGACCTATTTGAGTAAAAAAAGATTTATACAAGATAGATCTGCGGGACTTGATTCTTGTGCGCCAAATTTTTACTAGGAATGGTCGAGAAATTATAAAGCCCCCCCCTAATGTCAGATATATACAACCACACGTTCCCAAAAACCATCCAGTTCTTCTTTGCCCTATCGTTTATGTGGGTCTTAAATTCGAAAATGATCTATGATAAGTTTTTTTTGCGTTAACGCGCTAACACGAAGGATCTGCGGCGGCGGTCTCGGCGGCAATAACAGTTCTATAATACCCTAAACTTTTCAGGGCGATAATAGTAATAATAATAATAATAAATTAGTGGAGTATTACGCAGCGATGGACTTACTTAAATGGCAGGAGGCATTAACAGTTACAGGACTAATTGTTGTTGTCACAAGGAAGGACCTAATAATGAGGTTCCAGCTGAGGGACAGCCCATCGATTGTCATATGACCCTGCTGCCATAAAAATTAATAAAGTTATGTTGATTAGAACTATTGATTACACATACAGTACTGAATAGTTTTGACGTTGGGGATTGTTATTTGTAAGACTAACTCTTTGAAGCTTTTGGCTGACTCAGATATCATTAAAGTAGAGCGTGTATGCTCAGCTGGAAATGTTCATGATAAAAGGTTCAAGATTAGGTTTTATTACACGCTGATTTATGATATTGCAGATGCCAGCTGTAAGAAAACACAATTCTTATAATGTTCCACCGATTGCACACACTCGGCGTGTGTTTGTCTATTATTTCAGTCATTAGCCTGGACTCATTTGATTTCATTCAGTGAGTCTATCCCCTTGGAGCAAATATTTGAACTTCTTGACGTTGAGTTGATTCCATTGGCTGGAGTCACAGCATAGAGAGCATATATAGTGGACGCACTGCTTGCCTGATAAGATAAGAGTGTCCCTCTGTCTTAGCGGCATAAGAAAAGCTACCAATGACTTCTTTGCTTTGGCGTTATGTTCCTAAGTTTCTTATACCCAAACAAAAAAAACGCGTCACTCACTTCGACAGGCAGTGCTTATTCTGACCCGGTTGCCTCTTTGGCACTGTCAGCTCTCCTATGTGTAAAAGTGATTGAATTGAAATGACTCACATTAACATTACAAATATAACAACTGGCTCTTAGGGAAGGTTAAATATGTAAAACATGTGCTGGTGTAGGCGAAGGAACACCTTTGAAATCTGTAGTGGATTCTTGATAAATTATCCTTCGCAGTAATTGCTTAGGAGTGTTTTTTCTTTTGTTTTCTTTTGTTTTTGCAAGAACCAATGTTCTGGATTTTTTTCATAAGCATAAAATTGAGTCCATTAAAATACAGACCGCAACAACAAATCCATCCCTTGGTATTTACATATAGATACATGCGGACTAAGCAACAACTTTAGGACTAGAGACTTCAAACTCAAGCGTGTGATTAATATTACTGTATGTTTTAATAAAAAGTGCAGGTGACATTTGCCTGACTAGAACCAGTTATATAAAGATAAATTGCTACGTTTAAAATCAAGGTAGTCAAATATTTTCATTGTTATAATGCTTATGTAGCTGAAACTAGTGAGTGTGGACAGGTGTCTGAAACACTCCGCCCAAACAAAGAGGCATTATTCATTTCTTTGCATGAGATCTGCTCCACAACAACTTCATTTGCTTTCATCCAGTGTCAGGCGGTGAAAGAGAGAGAGAGAGAGGGAGCTTCATCTGAAATGATGCATGGCTGACACACTGACTGATAAAAGTAATCACTCTAGATGCCATCTTTGGCGTGTGTGTGTGTCTGCGTGTTTGTTTGTGTTGGTGTGTGAGTGTATCGTTGTGTGTGCAATCCTACTTGCCGGAGTGTGCAAAGGCATGCATGCTTTTGCCACAAGTTTGCTCATTGTGTGTTTCAGTCAACACTCATAATCCTGTGCGGATGCTCAAATGTGTGCATGTGTGTGTGTGTCTGTCTGAGTGTGTAACATGACCACCACTTAGCTTACATGAGCGTGTACCTGCATGTGTGCTTGTACCTTTTGTGTGTTCGCCGGCATCTTATTAAAGTGTCATTTAGACAGACACTTTTCAGAGTCTGGCCCCAGGCAGCCTGATAGATTGTAATCATGGACTAAATTACTACTTTCCCGAGCTGTAATCACAGGCTGTGAGTGTGAGCATGTTTATGAGTGTGTTTGTGTGAGGCAGACAGAGAACCTCATCATTGTTTGGCATGTGTCCGTTATGATTCCAGTGAATGTAACAATCTGCCTGATTGATTTACTCCTAACTCTGTAACTCCTCTGCGCCCCCACACAGCCCTCACTTTCCCACTATTATGCAGCACACACAGTTTTGCTCATTTGCAGGTTTAGTACAAATGTCATAAACTTTTAGCGTCACAGCTTTGCCTTTATAAAGCAAATGTTTGGTTTTCCATTATTTCAGTAGTGATTCACTTGGCACTCGGTCTGCCAAAGACCGCATATAACTGATCTCCTCTTTGAATGAAAAGAAGAGTTGCCGAGTGATATGCCCCCAGCACTTAGATTTGTGGTAGTGTGGGTTTTGAGGTTACATATTAAACACAATCTTTGGTTATCATGGAGTTCGTCATTCTGCCTTTAAAAACCCCTCATTCCTTTGAAGTGACGGCGATGACGGCACTGTCTGGCAACACTCAACCTTGTTGAACTGTGACTCTGAACTGCTCAAGAGCTCCATCTCTGTCACACCTCCATCACTTGACTATTTTAAGATACCTAGGAGCGGTGAGAAAGCACGCGCGCATGCACACAGGAGACAATTAGGGACTAACACACGCAGCCATGGTTCACCTGACAGCGCACACACCACATCTCTCCTGGCCTTCAGTAAAGAACAAGATGGCGAGAACTATCTCCCCCTTTTAACCTTCTTGCCCTGCTCTTATGTGGTTATCGCTTGCCTCTCAGACTTCACTTCACTCTTAGCCGGATGCCAGCTACACAAACTAAATGCAACGGAAGATGTCATGTTGTATTTCTGAGCTCTGACTCATGACGATTAAGATCACAGACTTGAATAATGAGTTAGGGAAATAAAAGTGGGCTTTGACAAGATGCAAGATGCCTGCTAGAAGTTATCTGATAGTTTTGCATGGCACTTAACACTTGTGGATTTATTACTCGTGCATGTAATGCAGTCGTAGTCGTTGAGCTGCAACGCTCGAAGATGACATTGTACCTCATTTGAAGTGTCACTGATGAACACACATTAACACGCACACACATTCCCGGCTCTCGCCCCCGCTTTAAAACCAGCAGTATTCAATTTCTTCTGCCCATGTATATTTAGCCGGTGAGGTGGTAACTTGATTGGTCAGCTGCGTGCCTTTCCTGCCTAATGATTGGATTTGGTTCTCATGTGTCCGGAGCACACCACTGCACACCGGGATGAAGCAGATTAACTAGAATTTCGGGTTTTTTTATGCTCTCTCCTTCTCTCTCCATCCTTGGCAGTGTTATTGGAAGAAAGTGATAATTCCCCGACACTTCAAACGCAGCCGCCTAACTAAGACTTTACTCAAGTCGCCTCCAAGGAAAAGCTGCCTGCCTGCACACAGATGTCTCTGATTAAATTGTATCTAAGAAAAAGAAAAAGAGCGGTTCCTTCCCCTTCTTCACACTCTCTGTCTCTCGTTCCCTCTCTCTTCAATCCTCCTGTCTCCGTATCTGTGTCTCTGTTAGCTTGCTCAACTGGCTGTTGCCAAAAGAGCCTTGGGCGACGAATAAATTGCTTTGGTTTCAACAGACAGAGAAGTTGGCTGAGACAAGCTGAATCCGTGCATTAGATGCGAAGGGCCCCTTGCAGACTGGAAGTTAGCCTTTAGCGTAATCATTGACTGTGAGTTATGATTATGCCTAATTGAAGGAGACTTTTGCTACCTGTTACACAGCTGGGGGGTCTTGGGCATATTGGATAGAGGAAAAAAGGCAGCGAGCAAAATAAAAACATTGTTTGATACAGGAGATGGCGAGGGGAGGGAGATATCTTGCAGAGGGACGGAGGAAGATATTGGAAGCAGAGGAATGAAGAAATGGTGGGTGGATAAAAACAAAAAAATGATTGGGATTGAGCAAAATAGCAATAAAGAATGCTAGCATTGTCTAATGATGGGGTTTGTACATGCAGTTTTTGATGGCCCATAAATTAAGCAGATCTGTTATTGCTTTTATTTATTTTTTAATTTTTTTAATTTAAGAGCTGTCAATGTTACGTTTCAGCAGTTTGGTAGTTGCCCAGATTTGGAACCAACATACAGTAAATCTATTTCAAATCTGCTTCAAATGAAAGCACCACTATTGAAAAAAAGTATTATCCAGCCTTTGTGATAGCCATTCCAATCACTACCAGAAGCCACTAAAAGCAGTGCATTTCTACATAGACTGGAACAGAACGCTATAAAAAAATATATAAAATATTGCAAGCAATTCATATGGGAGGAAAATCAATATGCTTATTTAGGAAAAAAAACATTCCCTCTAAATTTGAACACACTGGACATAATAGGCTATGATGACGTTTTCTTCAGGCTTCATTAAAGCTAACACAGTGGTGTTAGAAGCCTGTGTGTTACATGTGCATGAGCGGCTGGGCGCATGAAACTGTCCGCTGTTGTTTATGAGTATGAGACGCATTTAATTTTGTGTTGCTGAATGTGAACGTGTGCATAACTTCATTTGTTTGCTGGCCCCTCTGTGTGTGTGTGTGTGTATGTGTGGGTGTGTGTGTGTGTGTGTGTGTGTGTGTGTGCGTGTATGTGTGTGCGTGCGTGCATAAAGAGATGAACGCTTGAGCTAAGCAGACAGGTGCCAAATACAAAAACAGCCACAATGCCCCCCTTTTTCCATCCATTTCCACATGGCACTGGGCTCCCTGGCATGAATGGTGGCCATGGGAGTCGCTTCAGATCATCTAGAAGGGTATTGGAAAGCCACGGTTGCCTTTTGCAAAAACCTGGCAAGGTTCAAATTCATTAGGGTAAAATTTGGCCCCGGCTGTAGCGCTGTAGAGCCCACAGCATTTGGCCCTGCTGCCCTGCTTTGCGCTAGGATGAGCTGCGGAGCGATTTTGCTGGATCCAGAGAGAGCCATTAGCGTCTGCTTGTGATGATGGTTATACTCCCCAGTGTCACACACAGATAGTTATCCTTTGAATGATTTGAGTGATTACCCTTTTCACACAAGCTGTGGGATAATGGAGTAGGCGAGGGAGAGAGAGTAAAGTGAAAAGGCTGGTACGGGTGCAGAGGAGAGAGACATTGAGGGAAGAAAGAGAGAAACTAAGAGGGTTCATGTGTCTTTTAGTCCCGAAAGTAAGGTGTAAATTTCCGAGGTCAAGGCTTCTGTGAGCCTAAAGATGCACTAAAAATAAGCTTCTGAATAGACAAAGCATAAAAACAAGCTAAATATAAATCATAACAGAGCTAAATACCAACCTACAGGTGGAGAGATTGAGATTATTTCTTTCCTATTGGAAATTGGAAATTAAAATAATTTCCTATTTTTGGATAGTGGGCGGTGGGATTGTTGAATTGATTCACTGTGAACTGGACACATGTTAAATAAGATCAGGCTATGGTCTATTCTACAATTATTGTTATGTAGATCATCATTAAAATGCTAAAATGGCTATGTTAACTAATTTTTACGACTTGACTCAAACATCCACAGTAACAGTCAATGCCTTGAGCACTAGTGTCTGATCACTGACTTCACAAAGCAAAGTTGAATCAATGCTTTGCCAGAGACAGAAATCAGAACTAAGATGCTAATGAGAACCTGCCCTCCGATCAGAGTCCGTCCTGCACTGTGTTGGTATCTGCTTCCATCTCAAACCGGCAGACTTTACTTTAATCTTTCTCTCTACCAATTGAAATACACCTTGTTCATAACTATTGTCATTGTCTTTTGTTTTCATTTCACATGTAAGTCCTTTGATCTTTCAGTGTAGAGACTTTATTTTTGAGACATTTGTCTGAATGATGGTGACATTTTTTCTCCCACAGGTTTGTGCCACAGGTCCGACTTCACTCTCATTTCTAGAACACGCAGACGTATTAAAGTGTGCTTGCTTCACTATGCAATTGTCCTGTCAGAACTCTAAACTCCTTCAGAGAGAGGAACAGATGACCTTCTTAGTCCATTTTTAGAGGAAATATGATATTACTATTAAAATATATTTATTGTATGTAGGTTCAATTGAAATGCCGTATTTTCTTTTAGGGCTTTCAATATTAATGTGGGAATGTTCATTAATCTGTAAACTATAATAAGTTTTCTTTTTGTTAAATGCAAATTAATCAAATTTGACCCCTATTTCTTAAAGTGCATATTTTCAACTAGTGAATATATTAGAAAACGCATTGACTGAGGAGCAGGAAGTGAATTGATTACATGTTTAACCTTAACCCTTTTTATGTGTTGCTCAACTGTTTGGTTGGGCACAGTTTGAGTCACTATTTCTTGTTGAAAAAAATGTGTGCTACTGCTGCGTGACTGAACCCATTTATAATGTAATTTACCAGAAGCATGTATATGCTGAACAGTAAGGGGCCAGGGATGGAGCCCTCCACACACCCCCACATCACTGGGGTGTCCCCCAGGAAGTCTTATGCATTTGTCAATAAGACATAGTTAATAACCAAAAAATTAAAAACCAAAAAAGAGTCTAATAGGGGTCAAATAGTTTTCTTAAAAAATGCTTTACAAAACAAAATTTCATCATGAAATAATTAATTTTTTTTAAATATACTTGAAGAAAGGATTGTCATTTACTGATAAATTAAGAGTGTCTGCGATATTAATTAATAAATACCCTTAAACCAATTATTTTTTGGTGAGGACATGAAAGGTTTAAAAAATGTCCCAATGGAAGTTTAGCAAAACAAAAGGTGTGTACACATATTGTAGTGATGATCTTCAGTAATGTTAGCAATGGTCCCAACAGAAAGGAGTCGCCCTTTGGAACAGATGCTCTGTGTAGCTGAAAGTTCTGCAAGCCTCTCATGGTCAAGAAGAAGAGTAACTCATCCAGGATGTACCTGAAGCCTTGGACTTTTGACCCATTGAAGGCAGACATGGCAACATAAGTGGGATATGTTTGGTATTATGGAATCATCATCATCACCGACGCAGATACTTCGTGTTAACGCAATAACTATAAACCGATTTCATGTATCATTTTTCAAATTTAACATTTATGACCATAAAGACGAGGAAAAACTGGAGTGATTTGTTAAAGGTTGGTTATTTATTTCAACACTAGGAGGAGCTTTATCTCCAAAGGTTTTCTTTCATAATTAATCAAATTCAGGTCCAATTCATTCCAAAAGTTGCGCATTGGAATCGACTCGAGGCTATCTCGTATACATCGTGTTTTACTTAAGTAGTACATATTTTTACTCACTAAGGGACCCTGTTTTTTTTTGTACGTAAAACAAAGGTTTTAGAACTTAACTTCCGATTTAGTCCAAATTTAGTGTTTTTCCTACATACCCCAAAAACGATTTAATGGAAAATTTTCAAATTTTATACCCACATAGTCCTTAGTGTGAGGTATGCTTGGATTGATTTTGGGATAGATCAGTGGTAACAAATAAAAATAATACAATTCTCTGTTTGTTGAAACACTTGAAACACGCTGAAGTTTCCTTAATTGAAATCATCACAACATAGTTGTTATTGAGTAAAAAAGTAGATTAATCACAACCAACAGTCTGAAATCCATTTTCCAAATTGATTGACAGTACTAGTTATCTTATCTTATTAGATTTTAGCTTGTTGTTTGTCATGCAGCGGCTGTGATTAATTTGGATTTATTTGACGATACTTTCTAATCAAACTTTGCACTAGTTTCTTGGCTTCATCTCAATTAATCTATAAAGATACATTTCTTAGGTCACACGTTGTCCATACAGTATGAGAGCACTCAGGACATAAACACACACACCAGCTGCAAATGACAATCACATGTGTCTGTGAACTGGATGCCAAAAAACACATGCCACTCTTCCATCGCACACATTCAGTACACACTGATATTCACATTGAACTCCTAAGACAAACAGCTGGTGCACAGTTCCAGATGGACAACAGCTTACAGTGTTAACTGAATTATAGATTTCATAACACAGGATGCCCATACAACTGTACGAAAGTAAGATGAGCTGATCTAAATAAGCATGCACACCAGTTCGTGTCAGGCAGGCACATACAGTATGGACTTTCGTATCGTCATGAGCGTCACTTACATCTCTGTGAACTTGCATTCATGTGTGTGTGCATGCTCCCACAATCCCATTTCTGCTGTACAGTGGAGCAGCGCCATGAACAGGGGGCACCTCTACTATTTGATAACAGATAGGCTCCCACAGGATCAGCCATTATTCCTTTGCATTTCACTGAGCAAATGAACTTGACAGATGGCTGTGTCACCAAAACCCTTGACTACCAACCTGATTATGCAGAAAGCAATACAATAGAATAGAGCAAGGGAATCATTACGGGAGGTAGGGATTGCGAGTTAGAGAGCACACCCCAACACCTCACCCACAGCCGGGGACAATGCAGCGCAGCTCAACAAAATTACAGTTGTGAAATTGAACAGCAAGAATGAGTTTAACATAAACTGGGTTACGGTCAGGCAATCTGTCATCAGGCTAAAGCCATTGTCTAGGGCTGCTTGCATGGCATATGAACTCATCCGTCATCTCCGGCTCTATTAATGGCTGCTGCTCAGGTTTTAAACTGTAGAGGTTTACAGGCTGAGGCAGGGCTCCCAAGGTTTGTTGCCTGTATAGTCTGCTTTATGAGGAATGTGTCAATCTGTGCAGTGAATGTGTGAGTGCACGGGGAGGCCGGTGAGTGAGATTGGTGTTTGATGAGGTCCAATGAAAAAGGGTAAGCAATGGTGTGCTTTACTATCTACCAAAAAAAAAAATATATAGATCCATATTGTTGACAAACAAAACGCAATTCTTATATATGGGAATGTGTTCTGTGGGTTTTTATGACTAGGAGCATGGCACTCTTCAAATCTGAAACCATCAGCAAGAGATTAAATATCATTAGCAGAAACAGTGAAAGAGTGCTTCTTTTTCTTCACGTACGAAACTTACTCTGCACAAAATTACTCTGTATTTTGTTCTTGAGGTAAACAGAAAAATAATGATTTTTGACTCATGACGTGATTATAGAACCAGAACCAGTTGGTAATGACAGGGGTTAGCATGTCCAGGTCCCCTCCATCTCCTGCAACCCAAACTGCTTTGTACCCGACACCAAACTCCATCCCTGCAGGTCGAGAAGCCACACGGTGGCAGTTCGAAGAATCTTCTTCAGTCTGAGTCTGGCTGAACCCCAAGGAAAAAGGCCCAGCCACCAGATGCTCACTGACGAGCTCCCCTCCTAGCTTCTGATTCCAGAGATTCTGATTGAGGTGTTGCAAAGTCCTTTTTACGATGGTTGGTTTCAGCCTAAAAAATAAAGTGGGCAGTTTGGACATACAGAAGGAACTAAAGGTGCACCTTTGCTTTAAAATAATCTATTTGAGGTGATTTGGGCATCTGATCAGGACACCTCCCTTTGGAGGTTTAACATGCCCGTCAAACTGGGAGAAGACACTGGGGTAGACCCAGAACTTGCTGGAGAAAATATACATCTCATCTGACCCGGGAACACCTTGGGATTCCCCAAATGGAGCTGTAAAGTGTTTCTGGAGAGGGGGATGTCTGAAATTCCCTTCTTACCCTGTTGCCTCCACGACCCGACACTGGATAAGTGGAAGAAAAGGAATAAATGTTATTATATTCAGGAATATGGCTGTTGTGAAAAATTTGCTCTTAACTGGGCTGTCAGTGTTGCCATGTTCACTTTTAATATTAATGAATGAAACCAGGTTTGACCCAAGCTGTCTCTCCAAGGCAGCATTGCAAGCCTGAAGTTACATCTTGTACAGCGCTCATGATATGGTGGTGGCAGCAAAGAATCTACACTTGTAGCAGATGCCCTGTGTAACATGGATTATACAGACGGCCACTACAGTGACTTTACATCCCAGCGGGTTAATTGGAGTATTTTACGGAATACTGTAAAAGTGTCAAACACAGTAGACCTGTAGCTCAGCAAGTCTCTCATAGACAGGAGCTTTAACTTATCCATGATGAACCCACGTGATGGAATGCAACTCTCAATCCACTGAAGATAATGCTGGGATCCTCAGTTGAATGTGACAGAGTTAGAAACACAGCTGGAGTCATGCAGGTACGTATACATTTAATCATCCTAGGACAAATACAATTAGTTAAATATGCTCTATTAATTGTCATTCAGTAAGACTTTTTAGTTGCTTACAGTTTATTTTTCATTATTCTTTCCATTTGTCATAGTCATTGATACACCTGATCACATCAACCGTTCACATCTTTCCTCTCGCAAAGTGACTCGTCTTCATTGTTAGCGAGTCATCCTGCATCTGTCTTTTTTATTCTCTTTATAACGCTATAGTTTTTTCACCTGCTCATCACCACCTTTTCTTCATAGGATTGCCCATCACTCAATGGCCTCATTCGCTTCAGCAAAGTCATCAGCCACCACCACCAGTTTGGACATGGGGGATTTATCTTGTTGCTGCCTAGGGTGATCCTTTGATTCTTCATTTATTTCTGAGACCATTCATTATTAGAGACCATTTTTCCAACATCATTAAAAAAGTCCCCTTGTTGCAAACACTCCCTATACAATCAAAGAAAGAAAATTCCAACCAAATTCATATATCATGAACTAATATTCTGATCTCTATAACCATTATGTTATGCGTTTCTTTATTCCAACACTACAAACGCATTAATTTTAGCTCCTCCCAAAGTGATGTTAGTAGCAACTAATATTTTAAACTCTATACGATTAAATATTATAAGTCAGAGTTGATTATTGAAGTTAACTTACTTACTCATTTTAAATATCTATCAACTAAGTAGGCCCCCAAGGGCCAATGTGTGTCCACCTTAAAACTGTGTGTATACAGTGTTGATTTCAGGCCCTGCATTAAAATGAGACTAGGTTTCACTCTGTCTTATCAACAGACTACACACAACTCAGAAGGATTTGTGATCAACAATAACTACAATCCTTATTAACCTAGCCAACACTTAGACTACCCTACTTGGCTCAGGTGTGCAGCACACAATCAGGAACAGTGTTCACTACAGAACATACGACATTGGCACAAGTGCTACACTGAGAGTATCCAATACAAAGATGGATTTCATTTCGGCCTGAGATCATGTGACGCATATCTGGAAGTGGATCTTTTTCACATTAATGATGTCCACATCCACCGTCCACTGAGAACCTTTCTATAAAACATCTGTTCTGAAGTCTGTAGCACTTTGCATTTGTCACTGATGCATATCTTAAAATCATGTTGGCATTTCCGTGTTAATGGAAATTTCAGAGTGATGTTAGTCCACACGTCAGTGTTACTTGAGCTCTATATGTACAAGACTCACAACAACAAATCACCTGCTGGCAGAGAAGTACTGTTCTTTAATGTAACTGTGAGGACTTGCTGTATTTGTGGAGTTTCATTAGAAGGTTTACATATTTTTATTTACAACAGGTAACAATTCTACATGTTGGCATGCTAGTAATTCATTATTACAAAATACGGACTTCACAATAGTTATACACATTCAAACCAGCTGCTTAATATCATGTTGATCCCCTTTATGCTCTGTGATCCACTCTGGTGTTCTGGTACCATTCTGCCAGAACCCACATTTACTTTTTCAGTAATTTGGGCTACAGAAGTCCTTCTGCAAGATTGAAGAACATGCGCTAGCATCCCCTTCTATCAGGAATTTACACATTATAGACTGGACCAAAGATTGACATTAGGAAGAGAGTGTTAAATGAAGTCTATTTCAGTAACTTGAGGGTATATTGGTAGAATGCTGGTGGCTCAATGAGAGAGAATCTCGGGTCTGGCCTGCTGTGTAGAGGCTGGACAAGTGGCTTGGCAGGATGGCTCGGATGGGAAGTGGGGCTGGCAGGTCTAATTCAAAGGGCCTGATCTACAAAAGGTTTGAGTTTTTAAAAACGTGTGCAAACTTTATAGCAACCGCAATTAAATCAGCAAGCTGATCTACTAAAGGTGTGCACAAAGGATTGCGTCCGTCAAAAGTGCAAAATAACAGGCACAATCCATTTAGTCTGTTTGCCTCAATGAATATGCAATATTGGTTGTTTCTACCCGAGAGAGCAAAATACAGGGAGGAGTGGATGCAGTTCACATAGCACAATCAATGAGATTTCCTAATCCTGAAAAATATTGTGGTACTTGCGATTAAGTCTGTATTCAATAAGTTTGAAAGGAAGATTCTTATCGGCACAGCGTTGCACAGAGACACAGTTTGGCGTCATGAAAAGCCGGTTCTGTTGTTGCAGGATGCGGAGGAGGAGAATGATCACACAGAGATACACATTTCTGACAGGTGTTGCTCTGTGTGCTCCTCCTGTGCGACCTTGTCCCCCTCGATTCCTCTGACGCTCCGTTGTGGATCGTTTCGATCCGTCTTGCCAGGGCACTGATGGCCATCGTCAGACCAGATCCAACGCTGATAACCTGGTGGTCCCTCTCACCCCTCGCGCAATAGATGAATCCATCTTCAAGACTACAACTCAAATATATTCAGCAAAATGTTAAAGCATGAAACACGTTAATTTTTGATCAGGTAAAGATAATAAATAAATTAAATATGTCCGGGAAAAAAATATGAGCATCTTATTGTGTGCGTTTACTCATCGCAGAAGGTGAGATGCGCCTGCTGTTCAGTAGTGGTCAGAGGCGTGTCCTCTACGGCCCACCACCTGTTTTATTGAACGGATTTTATTATAAGCTATATTTTATTTGTTTCTCTTTGTATATCTTATCATCTTCTCTTAATTTCATCAGTCGTGCTTCTTGTTTTACCCACAGCTTTGACTTTTTCGCTGATACTCTCCCATATCCCGTTTTTTTAACTAATATTCATAATTCTTCAATGTAGCTCAATAATATGTTTAATAATAATAATATTTCCTTTATGTATAACATGTTACACAGAACATACATACAGTTAGACGTCGTGAAATGCATTCCTGCATTCCACCCATCTCTGAGGGAGTTGTGGGCGGCCCCTGTGAAGCACCCAGGGAGCAGAGGTTTCATGGTCTTACAGCATGCCGTGGTTCCTCGAAACCTGGTCTCCCTGTTGAGGAACGACTGCTCTACCCACTGAGCTATTTACCTGTTTCACCAACAACTCCAGTTCTATGGTATTCATTTCATTTTGCGTCCATACTCACCATGGCGGGAACCAGTGAAACACGTAAAACCCTCATTTGAGTAGAACCGCCTCCATCATGTTTGCACCTGTTGTCATTCACGCGCTTATTCTGAGTAGATCTCCTGCAAACCTCACGCAGACTGAATGTGCAACTTGTGAAACTGCATTCGCTATTTGGAAATATTAGTAAATCAGGCCCGAAGAGCTTCAGGGACACTAGGTAAAAACAAGTTAACAGGAGAAAACTGTTACACAGGGGAAAATCTGTGGAGAGTTGACAAACTGTTTACCACGAAGTTGATCTGACAAACAGTGAACCAGGGTAATTTAGTGCAGGGCTTGATTGGAGATTAAAGACAGGTTAGGTGAGGAGTACGTGTATCCACAGCTTTAGATGCACAAAGATTCAGACAAGGGAGGATGAGGAAGAGAGAGGGTTAGGGGAGAAACCCCCTCAAGACAGCTCCTAACAGCTCTCGACACGCATTAATGAGCCTCGGGCATCCATGGTCCGGTCGCCAATTCAGCAGTTTTTCCTCCCAATTTGTTCAATGCAAACCCATCACAAATGTTTCACGCGTCGTTATTATATACAAAGAGAGACTGTATGAATGAATTTGTATGAATCGCTTCATTCGCTCAAAAGTTTTCTTTTGATATTTTTAGAGGAATCTGCGTCTTTCAAAACTAATGTAAACAACAATTGTCATTACATAAGTCACGTTTGACCACAGAGTCAAATGTTTCTTCTAGAAGTGGGAAGAAACGTTGTATGTATCATTCCCATAAGGAATGAACCAATATTCATAGGTTTTCATTACTTGCACAAGTGATGCAAATGATCCTATTTGGCAATCAAGCCACAGAGTGAGTAGAGTGACGTGAGATGTGCATGGTGCTCCATGTGTACACAGTATTAGACCATATTGTCCTCTACTAAGAAGCTTTGACCCAACTATAACCATTAAATATCTGTCCTTGTCAAACTTACTCAGATTCTTACATATGCCCATGTTTCCTCGAACCAACTCATCAATTTCGAAGACAAAATGTTCACTTGCTGATCATCCACTGACGGTCATTGTAATGAAACAATCAGTGTAAGTCTGATGTGACCTGGCATCACTTACAATATTAAAAATGTTATGGCTCAGTTCATCTGTAGTGTATAACAAGGCACACTATGCATACATGCATGATTTTACGTTATTTGTCTGCTTTATTAAATATTTGTATGACCAAAAAGTCGGGGATATTATGGAATCGTAAACGCCGTGGCCGCAGACCCTTCATATTAGCATGATAACTCAAAAACTATTTCACGGATCATTTCCAAATTTGTTACCCACATAGACCCTATTGCGAGGAAGAAGTCACTCTTTCAGTCAGTTGTATATTTCTGACACAAATGAAAGCTTTATTTCCAAACGTTTTTGGACCATTGAGTCCAAATTTGGTACATATGAATGGACAGGAGGGAATCTTTTAAATCTTTTAAATAAAATATTTTAATGTAAAAAAATCTTATTTTACTAACTAGAAGGAGGAATTTACATATAAAAAACACACTTTTTTTGGACATAACTTCGTGTCCCTTGGGCCAGCTTAGTCTAAATTTGGTGCACATGAATCAACTTAGAGATCTACCTTTTATATTTCATATTTTACTAAATTCATTCATATTCAAACATTTAGGGCCTTGTTTGTTTAAATAATTATTGGTTTGCAAATTGTTTTATTGCACTGAACAAAACATTAGAATACTGAAAAAATATATTTTACTTACAAATATTTATTCAATGTTACTTCATTTATTACTGAAAGCAACCAGTTTCTGTCATAAAAGTTTAATGAAGGAAGTTCTGCCTAAAGAGTGAAAAGAATTTTGTTGTACAAATGAAAAAAAAAAACACCCAGCGTCCAATGAGCTCTGGCATTACCCTGAGGCTTTTTTTTTTTACCTCATCCCCACCACTTGCACAAACAAAAAGCCCAAACGGTCCTGCATTGCACACATTCTCTGGTTCCAGGATGTGTGAGTTTCATTAAGTCCATGTTTAAACAGGCAAAATTGACTTTTTCCATCACTCAAAACATTAAGCTGTTAGGATAACAAAATGAGGTGAATGTTCCTCTTCTTTCTAGCTGTAACTTGAACTTTGCCGGGGTAGTGACAAGCGTGTGCTTTACTGCTTCAACCTCATATCCCAGAGTTGGCAGGTTGGTCAAAGTATTTGTGAAGCACACGGCATAAACAAAACTTAACAGGCTCTGCAACGCCATAAATAAGACGCTTCGAGTTGGTGGTAGAAAGTTTGCTCAAGCTCTACTGATTTCTTTCCCCTCAGTGACGGTGTGTTTCCCTCACCATGCTGTTGACAGTGTGTTACACTCCGTTGCCAACTCCTAAAACGAACCAACAGCGGCCTTGCATCAGTTTAGCACCCCGGTGTTGGGTATGTACACACAGCAAGTAAATCAAAGGCTGTGTTTGTTCTTCAGCACAGAGCAGGTTTTTAGCCTGGAGAATTAAACCTTAAATAGGAAATCTCACACTGTCCTGTAAGTGGCCTAAAGGGGGAGTATAGTCAGAGAGAAGGTGAGCTAGAAGTGAGGGAGCAGGGGAAAAAAAGACCGTTTAAATGACTTCGATCTCTGGTCTGATGAATCACAGAGTTGCAAATCCCTTTTTAGCTAATTGCTACCAGCATGCAAGATTTCTCCCCTACTCCTCCTCCATGTTCAATATCAATTTTCAGGGCCGACAGAGAGAGATAGCCCCGGTCCGTTCCCCTGAGTCCCGCCAGTGGCCTCACTGATAAAAACTGCACTAACAGCACTTAGCCATTTTAGAGACTAGGGAAACAGATACACACACACACACACACACACGCACACACATACTCACGTACACATAGAGACTCTCTTATTCACAGCTGTGTGTGGTAATGAAGGAGAAAAGATGGGCCAATCGAAGTGAAACAGCGAACAGGCTGGTGTCATCTGCTCTGTGACCTTCTGAGAAGACTGTGTGTATTTGTCTATGTGTGTGTGCTCTCCCCAAGAAGTCTGGAGGTCAGACTTGTGCTCACTGAAGGGAATTAACATTTGTCTGCTTCGCTAAGGACAGGCTGTCCCCCATGGAGAACGCAGGAACTATGTGCAGATTGGAGAGCTTTAGCCCGTTTTCATTTCGCTTTAGTTAATAGTCACGTGGTCGCATGTTGTGTAATGTTGTTGGTACATGCAAGTTCTGACCAATGGAGTTGTGCATGGAAATGTGATGCTGAATCTTAAAAGGGTCTGATTCAAATGTCGAATATTAAAAAATATTGAATGTATAATGCAGGATTCATTTGGCCGTATAAGCAAGATAATACATAGAATGTGTTAATACATGTGTGTTTTTGAGAGTGAAGAAGGTTCCAGCATCCACTTGCCCTTGACCATCCTCAAGAGGAGGAGAGGTGACACAGTAGATCTCCCCTGACACCTTCTGCTCCACTCAGGCAGCTGCCTTAACAATTAAAGGACCACCTCCACCTCAGAATCCATCATGGGAAAGTATGAACCCAGTGTACTCCAGTCAATAACAATAGCCATTCACTTTACAACAATGTGTGCATGTCCGTGTGTGAGGGAGATTGGTGTGTGAGAACAAACCAGCAACCATCAACATTGTTAGAACAAGTTGAACTGGTGACCTGATCAATGAAGAGAAAAGCAACATTTCAACTTCAACATTTTTGATTTGAAGCTCCAATCCACCTTAATTCAATCAAGTATCTCCCAGTAAGATTGTCTTTTTTTGATCAAATTTTGTCCTACTGTCCTCCATCCACGAAAGGGCTGGAGACCAATGGGTTTTTGCAAGTTAGCCAGTAATCAAGATGCTGCTTACACAACATGGATTTTGAATAAAATCATGAAATTTTGATGTTGTTGGGTCTTTTTTCCAAACAACAGCAACGTTTTGGGAGCCTGAAATAACCAATCTTTTCTTCCAACGCTATTTAAGTTTTCAGCCGAATCACAAAAACAGCTCAAATCTGTGGTGGAGTATCTCGTTTATACGCCGGTATGTGATGTTATTCTGTGTTGTTAATTTTGAAAATTTACACCGCCAACTGCTGGTCCGGTATGCACAGCTACTACTGCTACCGCAGTTTTGTAAGATTATGCAGAACCATGTTTCACAGCATTAACATACGAAGACTGATTATGTTTTTGTCACTTTTGTCGCGTTTAGGATGTTAACGCGACAAAATGAGGATGTTGCCCCTCCATCCTCATCGTCATCATCATCTCCCCTGTCCCCTCTTCGCGCTTGTCTTGAGGAAATAAAGGTGTGGATGAAGTACATCTTTCTCCAGTTGAACAGCTCCAAAACCGAAGTAATTTTGATTGGCACCCCACATCAGACCAAGTCTTCCTCCATAACCAGTATTACCTTCTCTGGTCATGACATTCCCCTCTCTTCATCACTCACCAACCTTGGCGTAAGATTCGACCCTCAACCCACTTTTGAATCCCACATCAAACACATCTGCAAGATCTCCTTTCATCATCTCAGAAATATATCCAAACTCCGTTCTTTATTTACCTTAAGTGATGCTGAAAAGCTGGTCCACGCGTTTGTCTCCTCCAGACGGGATTACTGTAACGCACTTCTCATCGGGATCCCTGATAAAAGTCTTCAAAAACTACAGTATGTTCAAAACAGTGCTGCAAGGATCCTGATGAGAGTTCGTGAACACGAACACATCACCCCCGTTCTTCATTCCCTTCATTGGCTTCCCATCTCCACCAGGATTGATTATATGATCTCTCTCCTCACTCACCAGTGCATCCATGGTAACGCACCCCCCTACCTAAAAGAACTACTAACCCCACTGACCTCAACACGATCCCTCCGTTCTACCCACTCATACCGCCTCCTCCTTCCCAGGACCAAGCTCAGCACCATGGGTGATCGAGCCTTCTGTTCTGCTGCCCCTCGTCTGTGGAATGCCCTCCCTGACCATCTGAGGGCTCCACAGACGACTGACACATTTAAAAAAGAACTTAAAACTTTCCTTTTTAGCAGAACCTATAACTTTAATTAGCATTGCTGCTTTTTGGTCATCTTTTTATAGATTATTTATAAATGTATTATTATTATTATTATTTGTTAACAAGATCCTATTTTAGCTCTGGAGTTTCAATATTTGCCCTATAGCTAGCATTTTGAGTAGCAAGAGATTGTTTGATACACACACTCTTTTTTTGTTTTTCATTAGTCATTTAACTTTGTCATATTTTTCCGTTCAAAAAAGGCAAAATTGAGGGAGTTTTTAGAGACCAGTGGCCTTCTCAGTCTGCACCCTGCTCCACCCTGCTTTCTATTCTAATCTGATTTCTAGCACGCATCTTTGATCTAGGTCGGTGCCAGAGGAAACAAGCTGCTCGGGGCCTTGCCCCTACATATGAAGTGAGTATGGAGATTAGCAGCCTTCCCTTACAGCTTTAGTGGCTAATACCTGATTAGGGCCCGGAGTCAGCCAATTGTCTCAATGCTGGCTATCAATGCTTGCACTGGCTCTAAGGAGGGGTGGGGGGGTAGATGGATGGAGACTTCTAGAGGACAGAGGGAGGGAGTAGTAATGGTGGTAATATTGGGTAGAGAGAGAGTTGGGATGAATGTTGATTCTGTAATGGATACTTATTTTATCCCTCCCGACTAAGAAGATTAGGCTTTGGGTGTCATATTAGCTGTGCTCCCTGGGCCTTTGGTGGTCTATGCAGCTTTCTTATGGCGCTTGCTAGACTATGTTGCTGCTGGTTCTTTTCTTTCTCCTCTCTTTCCCATGTTATGGAATACTGTCTTGCATTACAACTGTACAACTGGATTACAAAGGCGATCAGTGTTAAATATCTCTCTTCCCCTTCTTGAAGAGGTTAGGTATGATCTTTGATGCATAACATCTGTTTCAAGTTAGAGAAATATCCTTTCAACTCCCAGGGAATGAGCTACACCATGCATTCCTTTTTAATAAGAGATTGCCAGATTCATTTGATGCATGAAGTGAGATGTATAACAAGTGGGTTTTGAACTATTCTTCATCTCTAATGGTGCTTGCCAACACTTAGTTCCTTTTACAGGTCTTGCTTGCTTTTCCTCTCACTTTTACACTATGTTTAGGTAATGGTGTGTCTTAATTAATTAACGTCACATTACTTATTCAACACCAACACAATCTCGAGTGTTCTCTTACGTTGACAGTAAAGTGCTCTGGGATGTAGCTGGCAAAGAGGCAAAAAAGGAGGCCATGAAAGTGTAAAAAATGTGTTGAGATAGACTGTAGACATCTCGTTCCAGTGGAGAGCAGTTGACCTTCTCCATCTTGCTTTCTACAGCTCTTTATTACTGCAAATCTGTCTCTTTATGAAAGACAGAGCAGACCTCGGAGAACATAAAGTCTAGCCAATAGAGCACTTGAGACAGGCACTCTCTCTCTGCTTTCCAAATTGAGTTTATAATTATGTTATGATTTGTACATATAAGTGGCTTAATGCTATTTTCCACCAGCAAGAATTGGTATATTAGTACCTGAACTAAACCAAAAATTTACAGGTAGTTATAGACATTATATGCTACAGTATAATGCTTTTTTACACAAGACATTTAATTCTGGAATGTAGTATATTTTATATTTTGTGGAAATAAAGAGTTCCGTGCTTGTCATAGAGCAATAAAGCAAAGAGAGATAGAACTGTATATCATGCCTAAAAAAATATGAAATCGTATTCTAATGGCTTCCCATATTTGATGTAACTTATAGAAAAAAAAGATAAAAGAACAGGGTGCAGGGTGCAGAGATGTAGAGACAAAGAAAGACACAAAATCACTAGAAAGGTGAGAGAAGAGGATAACGAGTGGGGAGAAGAACCCCGAGTGAAGCCTCATTATCTTAAGATCTGCATCTCCCTATGAGTATACTCTTTATTTAGTTTCAATCTCCTTTTCTTTGTTCTGCTGTCCAAGGCTCAAAACACCTTTTAATCTCCATGTGTGTGAAATGAGGGGGCTTGAATGTGCGCCTGCATGGCTGTGTGAGTGCACCTTGTTAGCGTGTGTTGAACCTCTGGATGGGAAATTATTCAATTAAAAGTGGAAATTAGTTCCATGTGTATGGTGTTTTGTTTTTAGGGAAATTGGGCCTTGTGGACTTAAATGATGCAGATGATTAGTTCCTCATTATCTGAACTCTTTATCGCAACCTTGCTCGTCAAAGCAGCCTATTTGTCTCCTAACACTTCCTCGCTACCTAGCAGTTTAATGAGAGGGTGTATGAGATTAATTAACTAAAGGCTGTAATCTCACTCACTAAACTGCTATGATAACTTGCTCTTAAAGAGGCGTACTGGTGTTTTAATGTGTGAGCTGTGTGTGCATGTATGTGTGAGTGGTAATTTGCACACGTGCAGCGTGTGTTTCATGTGTCACCACTTTGTCTCCCTCAGCCTTTGGCATGAGGTATTTAGCAGCAAATAGTTCTGAAAAACAAAACAAAGTTAGCTTAACTCAATATTGGATCCAGTTTTGTGGTTGCGAATCCCCCCCACTCTCTATCAGGGGTGGCCCAAGACCCATTAACAGTCCCTGAGGAGAAGCCAAGTTGATGCCTCGGCTCCCCCATGGTCAGCTAATGAGCAGGGGCATGCATCGCCGCAATCCCCCCCCCCCCCCCCCCCCCCCCCCCCCCCCCCCCCCCGCTCTCTCTCTCTCTCATGTTAAGCCCTCTCAGAGTGGAATCGATCCTCCATGTCAAAGGCCTAACATTTCGGGCCTTCTCAGTCAGGAGCAACCCCAAACCACCCCACCCCCATCTCCCTCACGTCAGCACACCCTGAAAACATGAGCTTTTGAATAAGATAGAGTTTCTTTTCCATAAGTCTGTCCGACTCTTCTTCAGGAGTATAACTGCTGCAACTAAAGGGAATACTTGATTCAACTTGAGGCGTGCAGCAAGGAACCACTCGATGCCATTTGCCGAGCCGTAGTCATTGATGCCAAGGCACAATGGCGCTGGATTCAGCTGACAAAGCTTTTGTTGTTTTCAAACTTCATTAATAATCTATGATAGCATAGCGTAGCACTTCCTTGTTCTCCTCGCCCATAGAATGGTTGCAGGCTGTTTACATTAATTGACAAGGGCGCCAAAAGGCATGCCGTGATTTATCAGAAGAATTTTAGCACCCAGAAGACATTATAAAAATGGTATTTATTAATTGGATGGTAGTCAAGCTCTGTTTATGTAGCTCATATTCATTTATTATGATTTTTATGCCTGGTGACCACAAGGAATTTGACTGACACAAATACATTATTCTATTTGTGTGTTATGTCCCATGGGGCTTTATTAATTATTTGTTTTTCTTGAGTGGGGAAACTTAAAGGAAATACATCACAAGTCTTACACCCGACGATGCTTTTTGTTTTTTAGGGGGAGGGCGGTCTCATGTTTGCATTCGATCAAAGGAAATCAAACCCTGTTATAGTTGAATGCATTGATTAAAAGCGCGGTTGATAAACGCGGCTCATAATTGTAGAAAGCGTTTAACTCATCCTTTCAGGTCAGACTACAGTATGATCATTTGTCAACAATGACAACTCTAGTGCCGTCAACAGCCTCGAAATTTGAAATTCGTCATTTTGAGAGCAATATATGGAGCAAAGAGATGTGAAGATTTAACAGTCTATTTTGACATTTATCATTCTCATATAATGAAGTCTCTGGAGGAAATTTGAGATCTACATTTAGCTGTCAGTTCCAATTTGTGTAAGGGATGATGGACATTTAGCTGTGACAACCACTGATTTCACTAGTCATATTTACTCCTTCACTTGACAGAGTGAAGAGTGTCTTAGATTACGCTTTATATGGAATATGCTAACGCACTCTTTCACCGGGAAGAAGAAAAGGATTATCACTGCTGCCAACGATGGTGTTGCAGATGCTTTGCCAAAAGTCAATACAAATTTCTCTCACTTTAGATGAAGGAAATAATTTATCGTTCGAATTCAACGTGCAACTCTATGCCCGTCTATATGCATAGACTCTATTTCCATCGGTTGTTTGTATGATATCTGTAGTGAGGTTGTTGCAAACTGTATTAGGTGCAGTTATTTCTTAGCTCCAAGAACCCCTGTCACACAGTGCTTGTTCTTTAATCCACCAAGGTTGGAGTAAAAAAAAAGTAGGGGAAAGCATCTCCAATTTAGCGAGCACAACCTGAGTCATTATTAGAAATGACAGCTGAACCTGATGAAATTGTATTCCCAATTGGAAAACCAAATTGCTATCAGACCGACATGATTTCCTCGTCCTAGGACCATGCTAATTCTGTGTGAAAACATTGGTAAATGTATTTAAAAGCTATAATAGCATATTACCATGCAGCCTTCCTACGCCCTGATTCCTGGACCCTATTAATCTGGAACTTCGATTTGCATGTAAATGTGGTCAACTTTCATATCATCAAAACACATAAGTCCTACACCATCAGGACGCCAACAAGCTATGTCTGTGTGTGTCTCAGTGTGTGTGTGTGTTTGTGTGTGTGTGTGTGAGCATGAAAATTGAGCTTGTTTGTTTGTCCTTGTGTGTGAATTTATTCATGCTCTACTTAGTGTATGCACTTCGAATTCCAGATATACTGTATGTGTTTACATGGAAGAAAGCAGTGTATGAGAATGCATTTGTGCAATGTGTGTAAGAGTGTGGTCTGGGTAGGGGAAAGTTTGGTGTTTTCTGTTTCGCAATTATATCATTAAAAAAGTCTGGGTATTTATGGAATTGTCATCGCCAAGGCAGATCCTTTGTCTTAACGAATTAACTCAAAATGTATTTGAGGTGTCATTTTTGCTCTTTTTTTAGATAAAAAAAAGCAGAACACTTAGGCGGTCAGAAAAGAGGAACACAGTCCGCCATTAAAAAAACAAAAAAAAGCAAAAAACATAAAAACAGTAACGTGAAGAAACAATAGTTTGTGTACTCAACTATTCAGGTTTCTACTGTATGTCCGTCTGCTGACATAATAATGTTTTAATCAGCAGCATATTGACACAAGGGTTGAAAAAATAAGTCATTGAGGTGTAATGAGGGTCCCAACAGTACTGTGATATCGTTAAGGAAGCGTTTGGTCGCTTTCCCTGTCAATGAGCAAAGTTTCAAAACAAGGGGATATCTCTTTGTTCCAGACCCTAAGGATAATTTTCCTTGCTATCACCATGAAAGAGTTTTCCAACGATTAACAGTTTGTAACTGTTGTGACCAGCATTAAATGGTAGTTTCTGGATTTTGAGGGAGTTAATATCCATAGACATCTGAGTAACATGGAAAATGTCCGATCAAATTTATGGAGTCTGGTACAAACCAGTCTGGAACCAAAACAATTGAGCCAGAGTTCCATCGGACTTCCATAAATGCAGTTTGAATCTTGGATAAAGTAGCATATGTATCACCTCATTCCTGATTGACCGATCTAACTGTCTTGAGTTAATCCAGCAGGAGTGTATGCTTTGAAGATATTTAGCTCATGTATCGTCAGAAATTCCTTTTACCATCTCTCTCTCCCACTCTCTCAGATGTTGTGTGGATGGAAAAGTCTGATCCGTAAATATATTAACAAATAATTACAAACTTAAAGACCTGTCTTTTAGAATCAAGTTTGCTCGTCAGCACGGACTGGAGTTCATCAGGAGAGATATAAGTTCCAACATTTGAAATATTTCCTGCGACATACTTCATCATTTGTAAGTACCAAAAGCAATGGTATGGTTGTAGGGAGAAACTCTCCCCCGGTTGAGCAAATGATTGGAATACATTATCAGTGAACAGTTCAATAATAGTGACAAGGCCCTTCCTCTTCCAGGTAAGAAAAACAGCATCCAGTTGTGAGGAAGGGTAATACATGGTTAGAACTAATATGGACTAAAACAGAAGTGATGTCATTTTTATATTTATTTTAATTTAGATTAAATTTATGATTTTTTTTTACAATAAAACCAACCCCCTTTTGGAATCCAGGAGGATCTTTCACTGCATGGTGTGACGTTTGAGGAGAAGTGCCACTGATGTCCTGTTCAATAGCCACCGATGATGAGGAAGTATCTTTAGGCTCCTCAGGATATGCGTCCTGCCATTAAATAAGGCCACCAACCATAGCAGCACAGTAATAATTTTTAAAGGATTGTGAAGCTAGTCCTCCTGAATCTTTAGATTTGCAAAGATGTTTCTTACTTACACGATGTGCTTTGTAGCCCCAGATAAAAGATAATAATAATTGAACCCATTGTTTTATATAAGGCTTTCGACAGAAAAATGGATAGGCTATGCTTACACTTGAAGTAGCTTTATTTGGTGAATGTGAATCGACTCAAGGAGGTCGTTCTCGTAGATATGGTCATTTACTCACTGTTTTACCAAAAACAACTTTTCAGAGACAACTTTGCATTTCATTCAGCATTTCATTCAGGTCAGTTAATCAAAACCAGTAAAGCAACAAGATATGTGACTTGAGATGTTGGCTCACACCACTGTGATGTCTAATCGTAACCCAACAAAATAAATTTAATAAATTTACTTATACGTTTTTGTAAGATTAATGCTGAGAAAGTGCTCAGAAATCAGATATTAGTCTTATTTAATATATTGTACGGTTGTTGTTTTTTACTAATCTAATGGCTGTAATTTTCAAAAATGATAATGCTGGATAGCATTGTGTGAAATGTTGTGTATTCAGTGTGCTACATTCCATATTGAGATGCTATATTTTACAGGGAGTAGTGGCCACATAGCTATTTGACACTGTGCTCTCCACTGTGACTGCTTCATTGGCACTAGGGCAACTCTCCACACCATCCTCACAAGCTCCTTCCTCCTCTTTCACGATGGATGACATCCCGCTATTCGTTATGTGGTATGACATGATGTCACCTGTCCAAGTTCCCACATTACCAGCTGTGAAGTCCATCCAGTCACAGAGTGAGGATGTTTGGATGAGTGCAGGAACGGAGAAGAGTTTTTCGAGGGAAAGTGGAATTAGGAGGCATGGGTGGGGCAGAAATGGGTATTAAGAAACTGTGAAAAGAGAGGATGAAAGAGAATGGAAAATGAGGTATTACTGATGAGGTGATTGGGGAGATGGTGCAGGATACTTTAATTGGTCCCTCTTTCCATGGATTCATCGTTATCTTATGTTTAACCTTTTGTGAAGTTAACGCTTACTAGGTTCCTACAACAGTTTCATGAAGCAGAGGACAGTGTGAATCATTTCATATTTTGTTTCATTGTAAGATCCCAACTATAATAAGAGGTGTGTGATAATCTGTCTGTTTTAGTGCATAACAAATCTAAAAAGAACAGAAACATATTTTAGTTTCCTGTTCTTTTGTAAGATGACATTTTTTCTTATAAGACGGGTTCATGCACGGCGGCACCAGAACACAGAGTAAATGTAAACTATTAAGATTCCTGACTCTGGAGTTATTCTGGAATCAACCCTAAACCTAGTTCTTTATAAACCACATCAAATAATACCCAATATTCCAATTAATTTTACTTTTTCCTACTCAGATGTGCGGTTGAGCACGTTTTGAGCCTGTATTTCCTATTTAAAAAAGGCTTCTACCTGATTGAACCAGTTTATGGCACAGTGGTAGCAGAAAGAGTAAGGGGCCAATGATGGAGCCGTGGGGGACACCACATGTCAGCGGCCATGGCTATTGAGAAAGTCCTATTCAACAAGTAGCAACGAAATACTTTTACAATAGATTTTTTCGTGGTGAGGACATTAAAGGGTTAACATACCATATCAGCGCACTAAATCCAAAAACATGTAGGGTTAGGGTTAGGATCTCAGGTAATTTTCAATACATGATACAATTAACACCTGCCTAACCCCCGTATCTTTATCTACAGCATGTAGTTGTTTGTGTCATACATTATACCACAACAATTTACTTGCGATTCAGCACACGCCTACTTTCGGGAGACTTTCCTGGATGATAGAACAACAAATTTAAAAGGAGATTTCCTTAATGAATACATTTACATCAAAAACATCAATGTGTTAGAAGAAAGTCTACTTTTGTGTGGATTGTCATTGTAAGTTATATATGATATATTATACTTCGAAGGCTTGACAAGACAGCACGCAACCGTTCGTAGAAAGATTTATCATTGTCAAATCATCACAGAGGCAATTATCTTCTCTGTTACTGTAATGATTGGCAGGTAAGCAGCGGAATTCCAGCGCTCACAGCACAAACATCAAGTAAAGATTGGCAAAGTGTGTGACCACTATTTTGTTTTGCTCCACATAGTATTGTAGCAAAACTTGAACCAGTTTCAACGATTTTTGTTGGACCACACACCATTTCATTACTGGAACCCTCTGCCTGGGCAACATCCCAGCATATAGCCTCATTGAAATGACTAAAAGTGTTGCTTTGCTTTATACCATGTTAATATTTATCTGGAAATAGCTGTGAAGGAGAACTGTAGAATCCATAAAAAGCACAAAGCTGAAGAAACTGAGACTACTGAAGAGCGAAAAAACACTGACTGACAAATCCTGCAAAGACCAGCGGTCAACGAAGACCCCAGCTGGAATGGGGACAGGATACTGAGTAATACTACTTTCCTTTAGTATCTTCTCAGCAGATTGTTGCCTATAGAATGAGGTGAGGGGAAAGAGAAGAAAAGGGAGAGAGAAGGGAGCAGTCGCTGAGAAGGCAAACCTACTTTCCATCATTATCCTGTAAAATATCATGTGATTGGCTGCTCAGGTATACGGGCCTCTGGTGGCTGCCGTTCTGTCATCGGGTTAAGGAGAGAAACACCCTTTTTCACAATTTTTGTCAAAACTACCCAAATGGTATCATTTTAAATGCCACGACAGAGGAAGGTGGACAGGAGTGTAAGGGGCCTAAGGGTATACATAGACCCCATATGCTAGTGACACTGATACAAGTGTAATTCTAGACTATTAGAGTGACACGGGAGATCCTCCCAACCCCTTGACACACACACTCTCACACACACACTAGCATGCGCACTTACACAACCCAGCAAACGAAGCAGCTGAGAGGAGGGCCCGATGTGGAACAGGCTGTCATGCCATGAAAATTTAAGAAATTCTTTAACCTGGCCTTCCCTGATCCCACCTCCTCTTTGAATATTTTATAATGCCAAAATGATTTATTAACTTGAGACAGGTACAGCTCAGTGGGGCCAGGTATAGAGCCACAGGGACAACAGCAGGGTAAGACCCTCGGGGAGCCACATCGATCAAAAGTCGGCCAAACAGTCATAGCTTCCGTTACAGTGGGCATTTTTCTTAATTTGTGACCTCTATTCAACGTGTGGTCAAAGATCTTTAAGGAGCATATAAAAGGGAAGAAATATTTCAATTAATTGGATATTATTGTGAAGTTTGTCGCAGTAAAAGTTTACATGATATAATATTAACGGGTTCAGAAGACTTGTTCTGAGTGAGAGTACAAAGTCATCATCAACTGAACAAGTGTAATGAACGTATTTAGAAAGAACATTCTTCTACTGATATGAATATACTGTAAATGGTTCATAACATGAAAAGTAAAAAGCTGACAATTACACTGTGACAGCTCATTCCATAGTCTGCTTTTTCCCTTTTTCCAATTTAGCCTGATGGTTCATGTTTACGATCCAATGAATCAAAATCTGCCTGCCAATATTTACCTATTACTCCATCCTTTTTTATGACTGCTGATTGCCAAAGACAGCATTTGCCCAACAATGTCACAGAGGTCACCGGGCAAGGTTGGGCTGGGAGGGAAAGAATGCCAAGCTGACACTTAATACTTCAAAGAATCAGTGTGACAGAGCGAAGGAGAAAATAGAGAGATGAATAGAATATGGAGGACAAAGAAGAGGTACGTAATAGCAAACGCAGACAGAGGCAAAACAAATGAGACAAAATAAATGACCCAACAGAGAGAGATAGAGAACCATAAACCAATGAATGAGACAGAAAATGAGAAGCATCGAAATGGAGTGAGGGCACAGTGAAGCAGATAGGGCCCATGGGAGCCCGTGAGAGAACAAAAGCGGCCCTTCTGCTAATTGACTGCAAAATTAGCCCCATCTCCCCCGGTGGGATTGCAGCGAGGCAGTGGCAGATGGAGGCAGACTGGACACCGGAGCAGAAAAAAGGCCTGAAAAACCTGTCGTGAAGCTGCCCACAATCGTGGGTCACAACACCGCAACACGGTCCTTGTTTAACAGAACACGGCCGAGCACAGAGAAAGGAGTTAGAGGCTGGGCAGATTAGAAAAAAGGTCAAAAGTGGATGTTGGGAGGAAAAGGTAATGGTAGACACATTGCGTTTCTTTAAGTGAACAGTGGCCGACAACAATTAAATGTCAATTAAACTGATTCATTATTAATTTAAGTTTGTCATGTTTCATTTCTGGATAGTTTTCTCTTTAATATCAGTTCAACTTGTGTAACAATTCTTACATTGCATGATGGGCATTTTGCACCATTTGTTTTTAGTTTGAAATAAATTATACGCCAGTACAAATGAGAATGAGAATAAACCTTCAGAACATAAATGTGTGATCTTCCACTTAAGAATAGTGTGATATGAAAGATTTTGTAGATTTATAATGTGAAATTATTTACGATTGTTCAAGCAAAAGTCTTATGATTTTGAAAAAAAAAAAAGTGATACAAACATTGTTTTATCCCTTTAAAGTCCTCACCAAGACAAGAAAGCAATGGAAAAACTATTCAGATGCTTTTTCTTTCATGAATTAGCTCACCTATTCCACCTTTATTATAAAGGGAAAATTATCAAACATTTTGGTACAGCATGATTTTAGGGAAACCTTTGGAACCCTTATTAGACAATTTTGGTTGAATCAAGTTACATAATTCTGTTTAGTAAGTACTCACATGATTTAATATGCCACAAAACGTAATGTGTAATAATACTTCCTCCTCTGTGGCCCATCTCTTCTGTTGAGCAGGAAATTATAGGTTAAAATTATAAAAAAATGATTAAATATAACTTAACTAAATCAGGTTGGCGTATTCCTATTGCTCTGGGTGTGCAGGAAGTAGGAGCCGTTACGTGTGCAGTCTAGTCCCTACTGGTAATACTTCCTGCGGCGAAGCACGTATGTTACTGACTCAATCTACTCGCTAAAATTAAACATAAATAAACATGGATACACCCATTAATACTGCATTTCCTTGGATCATGATTTGTGATTTACTAACACCCCAGGAGTTAGTGAAAACAAACTATTACAATGTCTGAAATATTTATAACTCCCTTTTTTTTTTAAAGTTTCAGAGCTTAAATAACTTATTAAAATCCAAATCAATAAGTTCACAGACGCCAGGTTCCAAAAACCAGATAAAAGGATGGATGACAGGAGTACACACACTCACACACACTCACACACACACGAATACACACACACACACACCATACCACCCTCCATAACCAAGTAGCTACTATTACTATGAAGTTGAATTACATTGCTCAAAGTACTTTTTTAAAGTGCCAAAAGCAGCCGTTTCTCTTTCTAGGGATTACCCTGAGGAATGCATTTACAGTTTATTTCTCCCACATAAAGACTGTATGGAAATCAAAGGACCACAGACACCACTCACAGGCTGTTTTGAAATTCAAAGAAGGTGGGGAGTAAAACTATATTGTCCTTTTGAGGATGCAGGAGGATGCTTTCCATTCTGTGCTGCACCATGACTGTCATAGTAATCTGATATGACAAATTCACATACAGTGAATTAGCCACCGGTGGTGAAAGCCAGAGCGGTTAATATTTGTTGATGTTGCTTTTATCCAGCAGGGCTGGTGTCCCTCTGCTGTGGTAACCCTGGCGATGAGGAGAGTTAAGGGAAAGGAAAGAGGAAAGGAAAGGCAGAAATTCCAAAGGCAAGGGAAATAAAATGAGTGGAAAGGAAAAAGGAGGAAAAGAAAGGAGACCTTATTTTCTGGCCACTAAAAAGAATGTAAAAATTCTCAGGACCTCTGGGCCTGCTCATCGCTTTGTATACTGTCAGAATCTTTGATGCTGCAGACTCTTGATGTTGCAGGCTATGAAAAATGCTTAGCTCAATTTAAGCCTCTCGCAAAAAAGGGCTAACAACTGTAATTAAATCATTAAATTCTTGTCTACGCTTCACAGAGCATGGAGAAAATTAACTTCCCACCAACCTCATTTTCTACTTGAACATGAAATAATGATTTTTTTTTTTTCTCAAGCTCATATAATTACAAAGCTAACATCTGATAGAGTCAGCATCCAGGGGGGATTATCACATGCATGAGTATTAGACCTCATTACCAGCTTGACTGCAAAATTATTACATCTTGTAATTGGATGGTGAGATTTATACACAGATTGGCCGGGTTTCTGTAAGATTGTAATTACAAGCTTCATTGGTTTGCTACTTATCGGAACTTCACAGAGAAAACAACTGGTAAAATGAAATGAGCATTTCATTAACCTATCGCCTTATCAGGGGAAAAACCTGTGTAACGTTCATGTATGCATTAACATAAATAGGATCATTCATTCTGCCGCCAGATAGCCTGGGCTGGAGTTTTATTTTTTTTCCAGGCAATGAGGGTTGAGGGAAGAGAGAAAGGGGGTGGTGGTGGTGGTGGGTTTGATTGCAGGCTGGGTAGGAGGGGGCGAGATTGGTGGTAATATTCATTCATTTTCACCGAGTTTATTTAACCTTCATAATCCTGTGTTGATAGCGAACGAAGGGAGGGAGAGAGGGGAGAGATGGACGTGGTACAAGGGGAGGGCTGCAAACCGGTGGGGGGGGGGAATAATAATAAATTATTGTCTAACGTTACAAGGGATGAACTCAATATATCTATTACTTAAAGACTAACTGACTGTGAAAGTGCTCATTTCACGAGAGAGGAAGCAGTGAGCTGGCGGGTACACATGGGGCTCTGAGTTGGCTGTCCCCCCATCACTCCCTCCACACACCCCTTTCTCTCCAACCCCACCATCCACCCCTCCTACCACCACCCAGCTTTGATGTTTCCCCTTTCACTGTTAACAAACTCTGGCCGTGTTCCCCTCTTGCTCAAACACAACGGCAGGTGCAGATTGGATGCCCACATAAATAACCTCCTCACACAATGACGCCGGGGGATCGATCTCGATTCTGATGGGTGCCGTTGCTCATACAAAAAGAGTGCGCATAAGACTATGCGTGCGTGCGCTGAGAATGGGGGGGTTAACTGAAAAACAAATAGGATGAGCAGGATGGGACAGGGAGAAAGAAGGTGGAGAAAGGGGGCAACAAAAGTGGTAGACGAGGAGGGGGGGTGTAAAACGGTTCAATTACAAGCCGAACACTATTTCTCTCTTCTTAACAAGAGATTTCATGGTTTGGGCCGATGTTTGGCAGAAACAGCTGAGTGCCACTAATGCTAAAGCATTACACTGTGCCAGATCAGCTGGCCCCTTCTGAGATGGGAGACAGTTGTTTGAACTTCATTGTCCAGGTTGGTTTCTGCTCCAGCTGGGATCAATGATGCTTCAGCACCAGCGTGATGTAAAGAGCAGTGTTCCAGCCTGGTACCACTATTGATGGGCAAGAAATAAAAGGACGCACACTTGTTCCTTTAAGGGCTTTTTAATTTGCCCTTATTCGGATTAGCTTCGCCCCAGTCTGTGCTGTCAACAATGATTTTGTTTTTTTTTGTTTGTTTGTAGGTTCAGATCTTGTAAGTTTGATATAAAGGGAACGTAGAATTTCTTGATTATCCAACATACAATACATCCCATTCTCCATGTCATCTATGTGGCAAGGAACTGTGTTTTTTAATCAAACAAATTGTCCAATTGAATTACATTTTTTATAGTTTTTGCAAAAAACAGCTGTGTTGGTTGTGGTTGGTATTGTACACAGAAGAGGAACCACAACATGAGTCATATCTGATGGGAGGCTTGGGCTCAGGAAATAGAGCGATTCTCCACCAACCCAAAGGTTTGTGGTTCGATCACACGTGTTGAAGTGTCCTTGAGCAAGATATTGAACCGCAATTTGCTGGCAATGGCTGTTGCATTGGTGTGTGATTGATTGGTTACTGCTCCAGTGACGCCTTGCATGGTAGCCTCTGTCACCACGGTATGAATGTGTGTGTGAAGGAGTGAACTTCTAAAGTGGTACAGCAGACCACAAAGGCGTTAGAAAAGTCTATTAATCTACAATAATGTTTGAAATATTATTTATGTCCATATGTAATACAAATGTCATATTTGCCTAAGTTGTTGGTCCTCAGCACATTTATGTGGAACACTGGATTATTGCCAATCAATCTCATTGTACTGTATTTTTTAAGATATATATATATATTTAATAGTACTGTTGGTCCCATATATTTAATACATTGTATCCTATATTATTTTTAGGATTTTTCTAAGTTGTATTCTTACAGTTGTAGTTGTAATTTTGTGGTTTGTGCCTCATGTTTATTTTTATCATCCATTACCACGGCAAAGAAAGGAGCTGAGTGTGATATCAGCTACTTCTGAATATTTCCATTCACGACAACATACTACACGCATTAATCAAACTGACCATTTCCAGTATCATCAACCAGAGGGAATGTACTGTGAACAAAGATACAAGTGAGACTCAGGAGAATATACCGAGGATCAGTGAAATATGCTCTATGTTCTTGGTGTTTGTGAGGATTCTGGCAGCAGTATTCTGGAGGACCCGATGCCTCAATTATTTTTTTAAGGCCTGTAAAAAGACACCATTACAATAATCAGACTTGCCGCAAACTAATAGTTCTGTGTTTTGATGAATTTCTTACAATACTATATAATATTTTTCAGGTAGTACTTTTATAGTGGTAATAGATTAAGAAACTGTTTTAGGGTGGCTGCTGATTAACTTAATAATGAGTCCAAAATTGCATAGGGATTTCTGGCTTCATTTGTAAATTTTAGTGTCTCGGATTCAGTGTCAGCAATTTTTTATTATTTATTATATAGGCCAAAGACAATTAATTCTGTTTTTTCAGTGATTGGTTTGGAATAATTTGGTTTATCGACTCTGGGATTTCATCAATACAATTATTCAGGGGTGTAAGGCACTGTTGTCACGTACTGGCAATGTAAGGAAAAGGTGTGTGTCATCTGCATAAGTATGTGATAGAATGTAGACATTGAATGGAGAGCCAGCCTATCAACAAAATGTCAAAATTCGAAGTGAACTTATAAACTGTTTAATAAAGCTTCCACGTAGCAAATGCAAGTTTTTCTCTGAAGGAGATAATCTATAGGATTGACGAAATGTGACAAATAAAAGAGGAGACAGATACACAGATTGACATGACCTTATTGACCAAATTCTTTGTCGGTATGGTGTATTTTTGCCTCTGAACTCCAATATTTAAAAAATAATTCTTGAGTACAATCAAAGATGTCTGTCTAAGGCTGTCTTCTCTGTAACATCTGGGTCCTTCTGATTCTTATTTCATCTCATATCAGGGTGTGTCATGGTTGTCTGCATCTAAAAAACAGATTCCATGTACTTTGTCCCTGCTCAGCTGGAATGGAAATAATTTAATCTGTGTCACAAAGAGACAATCTATTACATCAACAGCCTATCAACCCCTCTGAAAACCCCGTGTTTAGGCTGTTTCCCGGATCACTGTCTATGAGTCATCACTGCATAAGTGAATCTGACAGAATGCTGGGTGCCCCATAGCACCCAAGGCTAGAGGACGGGATCAAGTGTTACCCTACTCATGGGCCATGACGATATGGGATCAAATAATACAAAGTACAAATCATGTCACAAATATTGTTGTAGTGAAATTCGTCCACCAAAGTAAACAGGTAAAAAGTTGGTGTGTTGAAATTTGAGTGCTAAATATTTCAGTGGATTTTCACTCCCAAACATGTCCAATTGCTACATTCTGATACAAATGGTGTTCAGTATCAGAGTTCATCTCATTGGTGTGGATCCAACTCCACCCCCAGGAAAAATGAGGGCTGGGTAAGTAAAGGAGTCACCCAGAGGAAGGGAGTTGAGTGCCACAATAATAAGCTAATTGAGAACAAGCAACTAAGGATACAGCACTGTTCTCTGAGTGTAAAGGCAATCTCTCCAGCCACCTACTCCACCCAGCTACCCATCTCTTGGGTCATGGGGTGCAGTAGGGAAAGAACTCTGTACTTATGGTACAAGTAGCTGGATCATAACGGATATGATCCATAGTGGATATGGAACTTTTTGCAGATAAAGCCTTGCTGTTGGCGATACAAGAATAGGGCTAGTCTCGTATTGAAAAACGCATTGGGAATAAATGTATGTGTTAGAAATCGATTATTACATTCTATTATAAATTCAGATTTTATTTTTTTTTACAAGATTAAAAGATTGAATAGAACACAGTTGACATTTGTTAAATGTCCGCTCTTCAGAGAGTTTCTATATTTCTAAATCCTGTCTTTGTTTAAAATATTTAACACTATTAGTGTAATTTTTAACTGAAAGTATTGTGGACGCGTACCTATAACTCTATAGGTGCTGCTCAATATCTGTATCCTGAAAAATGGTCTTACTATGACTAAAAAAAAGAATTTCATCCTAAACATGATGTTGGCAGCTTTCTCTGAAAAGTCAGATTACTTTTTTCCATTTTGTAGTCGTGTGTGTTTGTAACCAATTAAAGTCCGCAGGAAGTTAAAACCCCAAAGCAACTAAAACAGAGTCAGTCTGATCAGTGATCAAGGTGATCGCAGTGCTGTTAAGAGCGAGGGGGCGAGGCATCCTGGGGAGCCATGTCCAGCCCCATAAAAACAGCAGGTTTCATCTACTATCAATAGTTAGTGCAAAGGCACACCAAAGCTAAAAGACGCAC
The DNA here is from genome assembly GCA_037951165.1 of Lophius americanus. Classification (NCBI taxonomy): domain Eukaryota; kingdom Metazoa; phylum Chordata; class Actinopteri; order Lophiiformes; family Lophiidae; genus Lophius; species Lophius americanus. The sequence continues at coordinate 9,383,127 of JBBDHG010000003.1, forward strand.
AACACGATAACACATGAAAGATTCAGTCTCATTAAAATTCCATTTGTTGTGCTTTCTGTTGATCATTTTATCTATTAAGTCTGTCCTTTACACCACTATCAAAGGCTGCGATTTCAAAATACTTCCGCGTACAAAAGTGTTTTCCCCCTAGAAGGCCATTGCTTAAAATTCAATTAACTCTGTTGATAAATAAACGTGGAAATTCTATCATCTGAAAGGAGGATTTGCATGTTCCCATTTCTTTCCCCATCTCTGCGGCGGCAAATAAACCTCTGAAACCATAGTCTAAACCTTATGAATATTTCTACGCTGTTTCACGCCAGTATTCCAGTCTCACTCATTCACAGCAGAATATGTTTTGCGGGACAAAAAGGAATCTTTGATAATGATGTTTTCTTTGTCCGTGCCTCTATTGTACATCTCACACGTTTACTGTACTTTGCATACATCTGCAATTGAATTGTGCAGATGTGCCCATACAGTTTAGACTAAGTATCTGCAGCTACCCGCCTGTTGGCTCTCTGGAATCCTGTTGATTATTCACGGGGAAATTAAACAGCAAGTAATGGAATTAGTTTCTGAATAGGACTAAATTGTAGCTCTAGTGATATAATTTATGCGGATGTGTACAGTATTTCTAAATCTATATGCAACAGGTTTCAAAGTTTTTCAAAGTGTTTGGCAGCTCTGAAAGCAAATTAAAATGACAATATTGCTTTAAATAAGGAGACTTGGAAATCCTTTCTCTCCTAAACTCGTGGTTGAAGTTGTCCTTCAGGTTACTCACTGTAGTGGCAAATAGCCTGGCTTTGTAAATTTCGATGTGTCATTTTCACAAAATAAATACATTTCATATGCAAAAATACTTTCAGGAGTTGTTCATCTTAATCCTTTTATGCCAATTCTGCAGCGAAACACTCTGCTGGTCACACTTCAAACCTTTTAAAGCCCAGTAAATGCTAGCCTCCTCTCCCCTCCTTTCCTCTCCTCTGTCTCTCTCACTCTCTCTCTCTCTCTCTCTATGTCCTTGGCTAGCTATAGCTATTCATTAGCTGCTGCCCCTATGGCAATGAGAGTCTTTAACCTCCATTAGATCTAATGTTGATATGTTTCCCCAGCAAAGAGCCAAAACAATTAACACCCCTTCTCACATTTCTCTCCCTTTGGCCTCTAACCATATCAAAATCTGGCCCCACCCGTTCATTACCCATGCCTGAGAATGCCCAAGGGGCGGAAAAAGTCAGATCCTTGGCTGTTGTCTTTTGTAAGCAAAGTATTTCGATGTCAGAAGTAGTTAAAAGAAACTTGTCACCATTAATGAAGAGCTGTTTTTTCCTTTGCCCCAACATGGTAGCACCTGACACCTGTCTGGATGAGCTACTTAATACCAAATAGTAATAGAGTAACATCATTTGCTTTTCTTATTTGTAATAGCCTCCACAACAGTTCTGTCCACTTCTGTGCCTCACTAGCCAAATGTAATTGAATTACAGTGGAGGAAGACGTCCCTGTCTGTGTTTGTCAGTGTTGGTTGCCTTAAATGCATCGACTTGAATGTTTCTCTTATAGAAATAACATCTACACAGGAATTGCTTGCAACAGAAAATACTCTGAGCAAAACGCAACGCATCCAAGGCAGTATTAAATCAGTATTATTATTATTGCTTACATTATTAATACTCAAATGGTGAGTATGTTAAAACTCTGTATATGCCAATATTGCACATATTTTCAAAATAGTCACTGATGAACTTAAATGTGTTTGGAATTAGATTAAACCTCAGTCTGATTTGACAAATCTGTACACTTTCTATTTTTATTTTATAAAAACTCATTCAAAATTAACATGTGTTTTGCTAAAATGAAACGATGCTCCTTCCATTTAAACTCACACAAAACTGGTACTTTTTTGGGATAATTGTGAAATTAATAGCTGCTTTCTGAGCTTTATACTCAGACCTAATGGCTATCCATATGAAATATATACTGAAAAAAGTTAATTCTGTAATTTTGTACTATGTAACTCTCTAAATTTACCTGATTATATGAATCATTAACACACGTGTTTGCTTTTTAACCGTAGCTGACTTCAGCGTGTGTAACTTAAAACTTGAGAGAAAGACTTGTTAGACCAATGTGATTGAATTGACAAAATTTACTGTTTTGAGTGAATTGAAAAAATCAAAAACAGTACATTAAGTTTGTCCTTGATTAGTTCACGCTGAACAGAATGAGCATGGTTAAGTAAAACTAAAGAATTACTCATTCCTTAAATCTATGTTGCTCAGTTTAGTTCCCTGCATACTCATAACCCATGGTTGTCAGATAATGATGCTACGGTCATGTCGCTCGCACATAGTTCTGTTACGGGGTGACGGTAGCTCAGTTGGTAGAGCAGTTGTCCAATTATCTGAAGGTTGGTGCTCCGATCCCCGGCCCAAAAGTGTCCTTGAGCAAGATACTGAACCCCAAGTTGCTCCCAATGGCTGTTCCATTGGTGTGTGAATGATGGCGTGAAAGGTTACTGCTCCTGTAGAGCATGTGGCGCCCTTCATGACAGCATCTATATATATATCATCACTGTATGAATGTTTGGGTCAATGCTGGCTCGTATTGTAAAGAGCTGAATAAGTACAGTCCATTTACCATTTATTTTTTAGTTCTGTAATGGATTTCGTGTCACTCAATTATATTCGACACGGCACATTTTGGTGGAAATTGTTACATAACTGGATTAAGTCATTTTAAGAATATTTTTTTTACAGAGTTTACAAAAGGAAGAAAAAAAGGAATGCAGGTTATTTTACCCTTAAATGTTCTCGCCAAGAAAAAAGAATATGGAAAAATTATTTATTTGCATGCCTTATTTATTTATTTAATATCTTAGACACCCTAAATTTACCATAAAATTACTAATTCTTTGGCCAGGCATGTTTTTAAACAGTAAAAAAACAAAAAGAATGTACAAATTATTTTAAAGATTCTTTATTTTCTGAAAAAGTCTGTTTTAATTAAAATTACTCAACCTTTTGTTAGAGCAAGTTTAAAAACAAAACAAAAACTGTTTGACCCTTATAAGACTTTTTATTTTAGATACATCAAGTTACATAATTCTGTTTAGTAAGTCCTCACATGCTTTTTAGAAAACAAAATATAATAACAAAAAGCCATGGTTAATGTCTCCTCCTCGGTGGCCCCCCTTGACATTTGGGGTCCCCCAGGGCCCTGTCCTAGGCCCATTATTTTTTAGCCAATACATACTGCCACTGGGTCATACTTTCAATAATAAATAATGATTGAAAAATGTGAGAACCAAACATTTGAGCAAGACATTATACTGCAGCTTTAAAAACAGGAAGAACAGCGATCTGGAGTCTACACAGTTTTGGAGGAACTGCACTTCAAATGCAACTGAATTTGAGCTCAGAGGCTCTTTGTCACATCAAAACTGAAGACCACCACCTCTCTGAGTGTTTAGCTGTCAAGTGTGAAACGTCTTGACTTTCTAATACCCAGAATAGGCCTCTTTTATTATCCAGGAAATTCCTAGTTTCCTTACCTATAGGTGTGGCGCAGTTGTCGTTGTATCAAATGTCTCACAGTAACACCAGCGGCCCTCCGACTCTAACCCACTGCTAAATAGTTGAGTTTATCTAACACAGGTCACGGAGTGCACATACGTGAGTGCACTGGTTTGTGTGTGCAGTGTTGAAGGGAGGAACTCCTACAGTTGTGGTCACTTAATAGAATCGATATTCAGTTAATCTCCTCTCTTCAGGCACTACAGGGAGTTTTGGTTTTTGACACTTAATTTGGTAATCTGTGAGAAAAGTACAAAAGAGACATTCTGCAGATTCTTAACCTCTCCTCAACTTTGGCACTCCCAGAGGCAGGAAAGGAGTATCTTTCACCACAGTTATTAGTTCACAGAGGCACCCTTGACCTCTGCGTTGGTAGCCAACAGTCAACATAACTGATGTTATTGTAATGCAGGTTCTCCGTCTTTGACAACGATTAGAGTCACTTGGGTCCACGTGTCAACAGAATTCCTTCTGGCCTGAGCTGAAGAATGAATTTTAATTCACTTTTTCTTCTTATTTAAAGAAAAACATGTTTTTTTTTAAAATGTTTTTTACTTTGAATGTTACTTTTAGAAACAATTATATATGGGTTAAAACAAATCATATATATAGCATTTGGTATGAGTCATGATTTATTAAATTATTATTATTCATAAATGTGACTATAACACATTTGGGGGTAAAAAAAACTCTTGCACACGTAATCCTGCACTTTTAAAGCGTAAAATACGTTTCTAAAGTACAAAAAATGACTAATTTCCATTCATTGGCACATTTACGCATAATAATATAA